>PVKS010047092.1:0-12985 GCA_004027875.1 Aplodontia rufa | reverse complement strand
TTTAGCAAAGTAGCAGGATACAAGATCAACACGCATAAATCAATAGCTTTCCTATATACCAATAATAACAGGACTGAAGAAGAACTCAGGAATACAGTCCCTTTCAAAATAGCTTCGAAAAAAATAAAATACTTGGGAATTAATCTAACAAGGGAAACCAAAAATCTCTTCAATGAGAATTACCGAACATTGAAGAATGTGGCTTTTTTTAATGTACTAGAAAATTGTTAATGTATATGACTCCACTTTCATTTCTGTTGTATAGCTCTGTTCTAAAGGGTGGCATGATTTCATTACACTAGAATATATAGCACATTTATAATATCAAATGATAAAATACATAAATCTTTCACCATGTCCTTAGTTAAAGAAAGTGACCTGCATCAACATAAAATTGCCTTTCTAAATAACTAATATTCATGCTCAATTGAAATATTGTTGTTATGGGTTGAATCATACCCTCCCAAAATTCATTTGTCAGTTTCAACCCTCAGCACCTTAAAATAGAAGCTTATTTGGAAATAAAGTCATTTCAGTTGTAACTAAGGTGAGTTTGTACTGGTGTGTGATAGGTCCCTAATTCAATATGACTGGGGTCCTTATAAAAAGGGGAATTTTTGAGGTAGACATACATACAGGGAGAACACCATGTGAAGAGGAAGACTGAGATCAGGGTGATGCAGCAGAGTCCAAGTCACGACTCAGACTGCCAGCAAACCACCAGCCAAGGGAGAGTCATGGGACAGGTTCTCCTTAACGAACCACAGGAGTCAACCTTACCAATACCTTGATCTCCACATCTAGCCTCCAGAACTGTGAGACAATAAAAGTATGTTGCTTAAGCTACCTAGCATGTGATATTTCGTCACAGTAACCCTAGCAAACTAATACATGGGTCTTTAATATGTAGAGAAATGTCTTGTAAAAACTCTTTAAATATTTGAAGGCAGAGTATATGGAGCTAAGATTCAGGGTATGTGAACCTGGGCACAGTGGCACTCGCCTATCATCCCAGACTCAGGAGGCTGAGACAGGAAGATTGAGAGTTCAAAACCAGCCTCAGCAACTTAGCGAGCCCCTAAGCAACTTAGTGAGACTGTCTCAAAATAAAATATTTAAAAAGGGGGGTTGGGGATTTAGCTCAGTGGCAGAGCACTTGCCTAGCATGTGCAAGGCCCCGAGCTCGGTCCCCAGCCCTAAAAAAAAAAAAAAAAAAAAAAAAAAAAAAAAAAAAAATATATATATATATATATATATATATATATATATATATATATATTTAAAAAGGGGTTGGGTATGTGGCTCAGTGGTTAAGTGCCACTGGGTTCAATCCCCAGTACCAAAAAAAGAAAAAAAAATCCATGGTTTGAAAGTCTCCTAACACTTGATTAAGTCTGAATCACTACAATATATAGTATTGAATGTTCTGATCTATGAGGATTTCAGTTTTATTAATATATAATCATTTTACCTGAGTCATCATTAGCAATTCAGTTAACATTTATAAGTGAGATTCCCTAAGGGTTTAGAATATAGAATTAAATGTTAAGGGCTAAGACTTTAAGAAATTTACAGTCTAATACAGAGTCTCTGGGGACAATGCAAGGACACAAACAAAAGAACACTTTCCTTCCACGTTTGTGGATTCTTATGAAACTTGTCAAACAATGTGACATACTTACAGATAGAAGGAACAGCTCCCACAGCTGCACTGATCTCAGAAGAAGTTGTCTTATAGTAGTCAGAAACTTTATCACTTGGTCTCAGAAGGGTACGGACGGTCTTTTCTGAGCTCCCTGGTTCTTTTAAGATAATATCCTCAGGTTTTATCAGGCAAGTTGTTTCAGTTTCTTCCAAATTAGCCTCATCAGGGTTTGCACAATCTGGTTTTCTACCTTTAAGAAAAATGGGAAAGGAAAAAAGTACAGGAAGATGTTAGCACTTGGTGCTTAGTGCTCTCAACAAGTTCCTCATTCGGTTTCTTCCTGATAGTGGAAAGTGAGCAGGTGCGAACCCACCAGGGACACCAACACCCAATGTCATATATCAGATAATCTGAATGTGACCCAATGTTTCCTCTCGCGACTCCATTTAATTTATTCTAGAATAAAGCTTCCAAATCTGAAAGACTGAAAGTAATTTTTTTCTTTCTGTTTCTTTTTCTTTTCTTTTCTTTTTTTATTATTAGAGTTTAGGACTAGGGTATAGCTCAGTGTCAGAACACTCGCCTAGATTAGAGAATCCCTGAGTTTGATCCCCAGCACTGAAAAAGAGAGAGAGACAAAGAAGAGAGGGAGGGAGAGGGAAAGAAGAGAGAGAGAACACACAAGCTCAGAGAGAGCACATGCACTTATTCTCACATCTAACTTGAGTTGTTAAACTCCACTAATGGAGTTGTTCCTAGAACTGTGGCCTAAGGAGAGGTAGAAAACTTATTTGGAGTTGAATATTTCATGCATACTTGATTTAAAGAGCAGGAAACGAATTTCACCATCCAGAGAGGTGGTGAGAATTCACTATGAGCTCAGGAACTGATTATATGGATCAGTGTATAAAAGAAAATCTGGAGCCAAGGGTGTAGCTCAGTAGTAGTAACACGCATGCTTAGCATGGACAATGCCCAGAGCCAAATCTCCAGCACCAAAACAGGAAAAAAAGCCTGAGGTACAAATGAAATTCTAAGACACTGTGTTCTTTTACAGTTTTGCTTTGCTGAGTCAATTCTGAAATTTACAAGTAAATTCACGAGACTGCCTTTCCAAGTATCTGATTATTCCACACATCACTAGAGGGCACTGTGGTGTTTCAATCTCCAGAGGATTCCACAGGTTCTGGGCCAAGCTAGAGTTGCAGAGATAAATAGTACACAAGCATCAAAGAAAGGTAGGGATTGCAGCAAACCAGGAAGACACACCTTAAAGTGTGCCAGATCTGTGGCATAAAAGAATTCAGGCCAGAGTTCCAGACCCTCTAACCCTCTTCTCCACCCCACGAAAAGCGGAAATCTGGATGAAGTTAGATAACTTGTTCCTCAGAACCCTGTCTTAGGGTACCCTCCCCCTTTCCTTCAAAAGTCAGCAGTAAGACAGAATTTAACATATGACAATTCCTGGCAAAACATTCCTGATTCCCTTCTGGACCTACTGGTCACTAACTTGTAGTTTCTCCCCTAAAATCCTAAGACAATAAAATCCTTAAGAACTCCATTGAAAATGACTGATGAAGTTGGGATCCAAAATCAGGAACAATTTGAAGGACTGTCTAGTTTGAAAACAGGCTTCTGTTCTCCCCTATTACTTCATGATGTGGGCCAAGAAGGAAAAAACTCTGCCACCCCTTCTTCATTTCTGAAAGAGTTGGGTAGAGTTGTTTCCTACAAAATAAGAGTTTAATCAGGTAGAGAAGACTCTGCAGCTTTTTGAGTGGATAGAAAGAAAATCTGTATCAAACACACTGAGTAAAGTCTCACTCACATCCTCAATATGGACCAAAATTTGTTTTTGGCCTTGTAGAAAGGTATGATCTAGGAATAAAGGTGAAAACAGCAGTATCTTTGCTTTTTAGAGAACAGACAGACATTCCAAGGGGAAATAAAATTGTAAACAACATTTTTAAAAAGTTAATCCTCTCTAATAATCAAGTTACAAAAATTAAAGCAAATGTGTATCATTATATATATCAACTAAATTATAATAATGTTTGAAGAGTGAAGTAAAACCTTCTTACAGCCTTGGCTGTTAAAATTGCAAATTGGTAGAATCATTTAGAAAAGCAAAATGAAAATAAAGATAAGTTACTTCTGGGACAGACAATAATAACATTCATAAGAAATTAGATATAATTAGAAACAGAAAGCTTTTTCAGAAATGATAATCATAGCATTACCCATATTACTTTTAAAATATCTGGAAACAACCTAAATTAGAGGGAAGAAATGGTTTAGTAAATCATAACACAAAAGCATGAGGGAACTGAAAAATGGAACTTACAGAAACCATAAAAGTATCTCTTCATTCCAGAGAAATTTTAAAGCTAAATTTTAAAAGCCAAATAAAAATGGTATATTTGGGGCTGGAGCAGTGGCTTAGTTGTTCCAGCACTTGCCTAGCATGCATGAGGACACGGGTTCAAATCCCAGCATCACATACACAACAAAGTGTCAAAGCAACGAAAGCCACATGAAAAACCAAATAAAATTGGTTCTCTCTTTCTTTTTCTCTCTCTCACTGTCCCTCTCTCTTTAAAAAAAAAATGGTATATTTGTTGTTATTACAGATATGTCTTAAATATATATGCACACATTTGTGTGTATGTGTGTGTATATATGTATATGATTAGTGATACAGGAACATAACATGTGAACTTGAAAATATTTGAATCAAAAGTAATGATTATGCTGGTTTTTCTTTTTGTGTAGAATTTTTAAAATCTAATTTTCCTATGTCACATTATATTTCACTACTAAGTTTTCCTACATGAGGAAAGGTAATTACTCTAAAACAATGGTTTACAAACAGCTTTGCAAGGAACTATCAAATTCTGAGTTCCTACATTCTTTCTTCACTTTTAATTTTTAATGAATAATACATGCTCTAAACTCAAAAGATACAAAAACATACATTTTTTTAAAAGCTAGTCTCAGGTGATAGCACAGCCTATAATCCCAGCAACTGGAGAGACTGATGCAGGAGGAACTGAAGCAGAAAGATCTCAACTTGTAAATCTCAGCAATAACGAGGCCCTGTCTCAAAATTACAAAATGAATGGGAGCGTAACTTAATGGTGAAGCTCCCCTGGGTCAATCCCTTGTAAAAAATTAAAAAATTTTAAAAAGGGGAGGGGGAGTCTCGAGCTTGGTATGTAGCTCATGGTAGAACATTGGCCTGGTATACACTGAGGTCCTGGATTCAATCCCCAGCACCACATAAAAAAATAAAAGGATGCTTGTAATCCCAGTGACTCAGGAGACTGAGGCAAGAGGATTGCAAGTTCAAAGCCAGCCTCAGCAACTTAGCGAGGCCCTAGGTAACATAGCGAGACCCTGTCTCAAAAAAATAAAATAAAAAGGACTTGGAATGTGGCTCAGTGGTTAAGTGCCCCTGGGTTCAATCCCCAGTACCAAAAAAATAAAAAATAAAAATAAAAGGAGACTCACTGCTGCTAGCTTGTGCCTCAGTCACTCACTTGCTTCTTCCTAGAAATAATAAACATTATCGAATTCTTTCCTATTCTTCCACAGATATTCTATGTGTAAACAAGAAAATATACACATATGTGTGTATATATATGTATATTTTTCTTGTTAACATTAAAGTTGGTAAGAGCTGAGCACCTAAAAATGGAAAATATAAAAACTCCATAAAATTGGGGGGGGCTTTAGGGGGTAAATCTAATTTTCAGAAAATATATATATATCATATTGTTTCATTGGAAGCATTTTTGATTGTTCAACAAATAAATTTCTTTAAAAAAAAAGAATTCAGCAAACCTTCAAAACTTAAATACCTTTAATAATGACCTTCTCTTCATAATCTTTAAGAAGCATTGTGTCTTTCCAGTTAAGAAAATTTGCAAATTCTAGGTAGTTAATCAGCCCATCATTATCCACATCACAGTAGTCAAACACCTGGTCCAGGAGCTTCTCATCCAAATGCAAGTTGGCCTGGTCACAAGCTTCCTGCAGCTCTGCTTTATCTATCATCCCATCTCTCTTCTGTTGGACATTAAGAAAAAAAATGAACAGTCTTCAAGAGCAGAATAAGCAATGTCCATTATTTTTTTAGTTAGCTTTTTCATCATTGGGACCAAAAGACCTGATAATGATTAGAAGAGGAAAAGTTTATTTGGGTATCACAGTTTCAGAGGTCTCAATCCACAGATAGCCAACTCTGTGGCTCTGGGCTCAAGGTGAGGAAGAACACCATGGCTAAAAAGAGTATGATGGAGGCAAGTGGCTCAGGAAGTGGCCACCAGGAAGGGGAGAGATAATGGGAGAGGGAGAGGGAGGAGAAAGAGAGTTCCCCTCATCAAGGACAAAATATAAACCCTATGGGCATGTTGGAGACCAGACCCCAACATGAGGCCCAGCTGGCTTGTAAAAGATTTGGTGGTAAACAACTCTGTCCCAGCCAGCTTGTATCCTTAGTGATGTAATGCCTGACCGCATGACTAAACCATTAGGCCACTCATTGGTTACAATTGGATAAACGTGTTTGCACTGTACCCCTATTGGTTGTTGTAATGGATAAATAGAGTAGCGACTAGTTAGGGGAGAAACATAGAAGCATGATAGAAGCATAGATGGGAGAAGCAGCAGAAGCAGAGAAGAAGAAAACTGCAGCAGCAGAAACGGCGGAGAGATCAGCGGCGGTAGAAGATGCAGGTAGTAGCCCCAGCCCCAGAAATAGGGACTCTAGTACAGCAGTAGAAATGGGGACTCTAAATGTGAATAGCCTTGACTCTAAAAACAATGTTTTAAGGGCCTTGCCTCTAAGAGAGGGAAGGTGGGAAGCACTTGGAGGCCTTTAGCCGCGGTAAAGGGAGAAATAAAGTGCTTGGAGAACTCGAGACCAGTGAGTCTGTTTTAATCTCAGTTCACCGTTGAATGAGAGCGGTCCGGTTTCTGCTGGTTGGGTCCGGACATGGGCACACCCCCATTAACCCACACCCTACTGCCTAGCTACTGGCCAGCTAATCCCTATCAGAAGATTAGTGTGCTGACTAGGTTAAGGTTCTCATAACCCCATCATTTCACCTCTAAAACTTTTTTGCACTGTCTCACATGTGAGCCTTTGGGGCATACATCATATATAAACTATAACAATTATTTAGCTTAAGAAAAAGTAAATAGCTCTATCATGTAAATTCAAAGATTTTATTTCAATTTTCACATAATAAGTGTTAAATATTAAGCAAGATTGATCCTCATTGAGACAATATGATATATATATACACATAGTAACTTCAAACCTTGGTTGGAACGGGGTATGGCTCAGAACTTTAGTTATTTGGGGTGTTTTTTGTTGTTTTTGTCATTTTTGTGTGTACCAGGGATTGAACCCAGGGCCTCCCAAATGGGACTCCCCAGTCCCCATTCTATTTCAGTCATATTCTTTAAATCATGCTGATTACACTGAGACTGAGCTAGAATAACCATGATTTATGCTTGACATTTCATTTGACCAATGCTGTGTACAACATCTTCACAATTTTTCTTGCTTAACAAAGTTTTTAACACCTTCCATATCTCCATTGGGCAATAAATAGTCCTTCACTGCATTGCTTATTAATGAGAAATTTGAGAAGGTAGTTGCAAGACCAATATGGGGAGGAGGATTCAAAGACAGTTGCCTGGTTTTGTTTACTAGCACTCAGATGGGAAAGAGGAGATGCTATCCCTCAATCATGTCAGCCCCCATTGTAACAATTACCATTAAGGTTCATTCTGGCAGGGAGAGGAGGGGGAAGTCTCCTTTCATAGGAGAGCTAAAGACAGAAGTACCTACACAAGTATTAATGGAGGAAACTTTATGAGGGCTCTGTGAAGAAACTGGCGGATTCTCTTGGGAGATGAAGGGGCAGAGCACATATGCCTATTAAGGAAGAATGGCAACAGCTAGGACATTTACAACTCAGCCCCTCCTGCAGTCTATCAAGCCAACCTTAAATCTGTTCATAGATGATGGTAAAGAAAAGATCTGAGGTTTTCATATTTTTGTTTTTGTGTGTGTATGTGTTTTTGTTTGTTTGGGGCAGTGGATTTGACTGCTATAAAAGAGCTTTGGCTCCCTCTGAGAGATTTCCCTGAAAGGGGAAAAACTCCCAAAGGAAATCATGAATGAATCATTGAGTAGTATTCAGGCTCTAACTGCCCAGGCTTAGATTTACCAAGCTGATAGAGCTGATCCTCTGCAAAAGAAATAACCCAGTGAGACAGGCCCAATGAATTCTACATAAATATTGCAGTCAGAGCCACAGCCATGGAAAAAATTCTTAAGTCTTATGTTAAAACAAAATGTGAACTTAAAACACATTACCTTGACAATGGAGTTTATAAATTCCCTAGATTAAATAGGCTACTTTAAGTCTTTACTGCAAACCTAAGTCAACCAAAAATAGAGACCTCATATCCCTGGCTGAAAAGCAACGAGGGGGAGCAGAGAGTGCTATTGAATCAAGAAGTCCACAAAACTAAAATAGATGCTGTTAATAATAACTTTGCTGACTAATACAGGACTTTGTGTAGACTGAAAAAAAAATATTGGTTTCTTTTCATTGAGCTGCGTACAACCACAATATACCACTCAAAACTCAAGGTAAATATTTACTTAGTGGTATAGAGCCAGTTTATCTCTGTGTACCCTTGTCCCCCGCCCCTGTACCCCAACCTCAATTGCTTTAAGGACAAAGATGTCCATGAGTGGGACCAAAGTCTCCTTATCCCCAAGAATGATCAAAGGCCACATGCATATGTCCAAGTATGCCCTGGAAATTCAAGGCAGGGGGCTCAAATTTTTATGCCTTTGGACACAGGCACCAAAGTCATCATTATATTCAGTCCCTGAGTGGGGAAAAGATGATTTCTAGATTTGGCTGGGGGGATTGGGCAGGGTTCACCGGGAAGAACAAAAGCCAACTATGGGGATGGTGGTAGAGTGCTTTCCCAGAGTTCAAGCCTCAGTTCCAACCACATAATGTATTATTGCTGTGGTTCAAGGCTGAATGTGTAATTGGTATTGATGTGCCCCGTGCCTATATTATGATTGCTCATAAGTGCCAGAGGAGATTAACCTGATTAAGAAAAGTTGCATGTAGAAAACTGCAGTGCCCTTAGAGCCCCACAACTCTCCTGACCCCTTTGAGGTACAAGTCTCTACTATGGGTGATTTTGCCAACTGGAAGCTCTGGAAAAGAGAGACAACCTTCACTTGGAGAGATGCACCTTAAGGTTTAGGTCTCACTGCCTCCTGCTACATTTTGAAAAACAGCTCTTAGCCTGCTACAGAACTCTTGTTGGAACTGACACTAGACCCCCAAGAAGCCTTGTCAGTCTCCAGCCTGGGAATTACTTTGAGGTGGACCAACTTGGACTCAATGACTAACAAAGAGGGAAGGACCCAAAAATCCTCATTTGTCAGATAAGAAATGTTGTGTTCAAAAATGAGATGTGCCTAGGGATGTAGCTGAGTGGTACAGCGCTTGCCTATAGCATAAAACCCTGGGTTTGATCCCCAGCCCTGTAAAAAAAGAAAGAGAAAAAATAATGCAGACATCCTGGCCCCAGCAGCATCTGAGCTTTATATGGAAAAGGGTAGCAATTTTTAGGGAAATTTTTAATTTACCACTCTGCCACTACGAAAAAGCCAGTGGGGCTGGAGTGGTGACCCAGCAGTTAAAACGCATTCGTGGCATGAGCAAGGATCTGAGTTCAAACCCCAGCACCACGCACACAACTAAGTCTCAGAGAAACAAAGGCCAGATGAAAAAATAAATAAAATTGATTCCTGCCACCCCGCCGGCTTTAAAAAAAATATATATATATATATATAAAAGAAAGAAAAGCCAGTGGCTCAAAAGGGTCTTGAACTCCCAGAGATGCCTCTCCTGTAAATGTCTGGGCCTGATTCACTTTTTTTTTTTTTTTGCATAAGCTGAAACTTGGTGGTCTTCACTGGGCTAATGTGGCTTTCGAACTCAAAGTAACATATGAAGGACCAAAAATGGATGCGGTCACTACTTGGTGGGCAGACCTAAAGGCCATTTTATAGCTTGGGCCATGATAAAACTGGTATATTATCACCAATTTGGGCCATTTTAAGAGGCCTTTCTGTTTGGTTTGCTACCTAGGAAACTAGACATTAGCAGATTCAAGATACCCCTTTGGATCTGAAAACTATGAAAACAAACTAAGTTTGCTTACTGAACTATCTGAATAATTCATGTAGATGCCACAATAACGATCCATTCTCTGAGGGAATGATTGGAATTAAATTGCTGATCAAGCCTGAACCATTCAGATGGCCACCACTGCTGCCTGGACCCAACATTGTGACAGACATGACAACATACACACCATTATAACCAGGACGCAAGATAAAGAACTGTACATTTCTAATGCAGAGACTTCCATTGCAAGCCAAACGAATGGCTCCTGCCTAACACTGACCCATTGTCTCATGGTCAGAGAGGACATATCACACACAGATGTCGCCCCCATGTTCCCAGAAGATTACATCCTCTCAGAACTACTAGTGGTGTGTCTATCAGGGTTGACACTTTTTCAAGTTGTAGAATTGCTCTTCAGTCCAATCAACTGGCTCTAGCCACAAGAGCAAGACCCATGAAATTAATCTGAGTTATATTTTTGCTTTCTGGAACATTTTCAATCCAACAATGGTCTACCTTATAGCACAAAGGCTGTTAATTAAGGTATTCAATAAACCTTTCTTGCTCTTTACCATCCATTGCCATCATGTGTTACTGAGCACTTAGAATGTTATTCTCAAAAGTTGTTTACCTTTCTTACCAGCTCCTGGTCCATGTACCTTAGTTAAAAAGCAGCTTGGCCACTGAAATAGCCCCAGAACGCAATCATCCTATCTCAGCTGTCTCCCACATAACAATCAGAATAAAAGAAGTGTGGGTTTTAAAGGCCTATTTTGAAAATTTAAAATTCTGCCATGGCCATTCCAGGTCATGATCATAATATATCTTTTTTTTTTTTTTTCCCCACTAACAACCTCAAGCCTGTATGGTTGATCCACCCTCTTGGTAGTAATCAGGCATAAAAAGGATTCTAATGACTTGAGATGTAGCTCAGTGATGGAGTATGTTTAGCAAGCACGAGGGCCTGAGTTAAGTCCTCCTTCCCCACACCCCAAAAAATGATTACAGAGTATTCAAGCTTAATTTCATCTCAGCCACCTGATTCCCTTGTTGGGTTGATAAGGTCCTAGTCATAAGGATAATAACCACTAAATGGAGTACACTGCTTGTCCAGTCTAGTCCTTGTATAGTGGCCAAGGCAGGGAATGAAAAGGTCTCTGAACCTTTTCTAACATTTCCTTATCCCTCTTATAACTGACCTTTCCAGATGAAAAGTCTAGGTGGAAACAGAGAATGAATGAATGAATGAAGAAATATGAAGTTACAGGTCCTGGAATGAGACACATGGACCTTGTGATGATGAAAAGAGAACCAAGCTCTTGGGAAAAAAAATGCCTAGACCTGGGATGTTCATGGGAGTGAAGGACATTATTTTGTCTTTCAGATCACCCCATGGAGACTGCATGATGGAGAAAAATGCTTGTGGTGTAGCTCTCTTAGTCTCTTAGAAGAGCCATAAGTGTTGACGGCCAGGCAATTCTATCCACAATTTGCATGCCATTCTCCTCAACCCTACTGAGAAATCTATTGGAAACAGCAGAGAATAACCTTAGTTGCTGTTCCTTGTGGAACATTTTTGGATATCTTCCATTTTCATTCATTCCATGGAATGAGTGAATACCATCATTCCACAGTGTTAGTGAATGTCTTTACCTACTAAACACCATTGGCTGGTGGCATGGACAAACAGGAAGTTGAACTGACTGCCTGCAAGCAGCCCCTCCAAAAACAAGGACTAGATGCAATTAATGAAATTAGCTGAGAAGCCTATGGCCTACCAGCAAAATTTATTTTAGGAGATTATTCTACTTTTAAGTTAATGATGTTTATGCATTGGCAACAAATGTATTCCTTAAGTAAGCACAAATTACTGAGTTCTACACATACTTAATTAGATAATTAATTGAAAGAGAAAAATCATCACTGACTTCAATCATGAATTACTCTGTCTGTAATAGCCAAGAGCCAAAATCCCTGCTTGCAATTTTGAATTTATCATAGCACTTGGCCCTCATTCTATTCCAGTGGTGTGCTCTATTTGTTTAACAACCAGCTCTTTGGAGGCTGTAGTGAAAGGAAGCCTTGATTTGTAGCAGTTGCTACTGTCCATGGTATAAATACTCTCATCAGGGCTAATTTCTAACTACCACTGGGATGTCAAATGGCTTGCAAACTTCCTGAAAATTTAACAACATGCTTTCCCAAGCCAGTTCTAGCATACCAGTGCTATTCAAATTTATGATTAACTCCTCTAGATATTAAGTGTCCTAAATAGAAGGTCTATATATTTTCCAGAATAGTGCTTGATATATTGTGGGTGTTCAATAAATAATAAAATTAGTTTTACAAGCCAAGAAGATTCACTTAGGAAATCATAGTTCACATGCACTGTTTTTTTTCTATTAAATTAAATCTGGGCATCCAACACTATCACATTCAAATAATCAAAAATTATCCTACAGCTGTACTAGACCCACATCTTATTACCCTCCCAGTAAAAAGCTCCTTGAGGACACTGAGCACTACACTGTGCATATTAAAAGTTAACTGTTTAAAAGGTATATCAGCATTAAATAATTCTCAGTAATTTCCTCCTTGCTTAATTTAATTTTATCACAAGGAATGTGCCTGGTGGTTTACTGAGATAATCAACAGCTATTAAGATGATCATATTTCCTATAATTGCATTTAAAATGAAGAATTTTTTAAAAAGCAAAGCACTATGTATTATGGCAGGTTCTCTTATTCATGTCACTACTATGTAAATTTCCTTCACTATCATATTTATGCGATATCTCCATTTGAATGAAAAGGAACGGGCCAAAACTCTATTAGAATACAAGCCTAAAGCCGGATGCAGTGGCACATGCCTGTAATCCAGCAGCAGGAGGCTAAGCAGGAGGATCGAAAGTTGCAGTCTCCGCAACTTATCAAGGCCCTAAGCAACTTATCGAGACCCTGTCTCAAAATAAAATATAAAAAGGTCTAGGGATGTGGTTAAATGCCCCTGAGTGGGGCTGGAGTGGTGGCTCAGCGGTTTCGGCGCTTGCCTGGCAAGCACGAGGACCGGGGTTCAAACCCCAGCACCACGTACACAACT
>PVKS010047091.1:0-12949 GCA_004027875.1 Aplodontia rufa | reverse complement strand
GGATGGGGAGGGGGGAGGGTATATGAAGAACTCATAGGAGTCTGGTGATGGGGAAGATGGGGGAACCATCCCAGAAGCCGATGTTATTCCTACACTAGATACCCATTTAACACATGAGTTCTTCTGGGGGAAACTGCAATAGATGAAACCCATAGTAGCTTATCTATGCGTTAGCATTACCCCTGGTTAACAAAGTTTACACACATTGATTGCTACAGTTTTGACAATGTTTCCCCCTCATCTGTATCCTATATCACAATATACTTCTAATAAATGTGGAAAAAAATGTAAAAAAAAAAAAGAATATTGAATTACCATGTCAACATAAGCACTCAGATTTTTTTTTGTTGTTGAAATTTTAAAGGAGTATTTTAAATTACTTTTGGTTTCAAAGGAAGGAAACATTTTTTTGTGTGTGAGATATACTGGGCTTTAAATGTAGGCTTTTTTGCAAGATAAATATGTGCTCTAGCATTGAACTGTACCGCGAGGTCCCTGGGACCGCTTTTTTCCTTCTTATTTTGGAAATGTGGCATAAATCAGTTTATTTTTCACAATTTTAGAACATTGAAAGACAAACATTGAAAGTCTTTATAGGAAAAGAAGTACACATAGGTCCTAAAGTAAGTCTAAAATTGATTTGTTAAAAGAAAAAGAAAAGGAGAATTTATCATCTTCCAAAATCTTTCCATGCTCACTGATCTATCTTAAGCTTACAAAATGCTTTCCCATTAGAAAAAAGAAGGTAACAGATGTAATGATTAACATATTAATTACCTAATTTAAACCCTAATGATTCTTTACTGACAAAATGAAATGAAAAAAAAATCAATCCACTTTGATGCCTGTTAGGAGAATATTCAGCTGGAAGTGGAAAATAGAATCTTAAATAGGGTTTAACACATCTGGGGAGATGAAGGCTGGAGTTGAGTCAGCTTTTCTTGGGTGTCATCTGGAATCTAATCTATCTCCTCTCTCTGTGTCTGTCCCACGTCCCACTATTATTAGCATTTATTTTTTAACTTCACATTTATCATCTCATGAGCTCAAGGTAGCTGCTGCAATTCCAGGCTTTATGCCCATGTTCCAGACAGGAAGAACAGGGAAAGGTGCCACTCTTTATGGCTCTATTTTTTTTGTCAGTGAATTTTCTCCTAGAGTTCCCTTTTTGACTCATGGCTTTTTTTTTTTTTTTTTTTTTTTTTTTTTTTTTTTTTTTTTTTTAAAGAAAGAGGGACAGTGAGAGAGACAGAGAAAGAGAGAAACAACTTTATTTAGTTTATCACATGGCCTTAGTTGCTCCAACACTCAGTTGTGTACCTGGTGCTGGGGTTTGAACCCGGGTCCTAGTGCTTGCCAGGCAAGCGCCGAAACTGCTGAGCCACCACTCCAGCCCCATGACTCATGGCTTTTTGACTAGAACTCTTGTCAAGTGACTAATTGTTCCTCTAAGTCTGGGAAAATTAGTATCTAGCTTTCTGGATCATATAGTGGCGACATTATCATTTGGGAAATAACTTGAGAGTTGGTCAAAGAGCAGTGTCTGTCACATCCTAGCCTCTTAAGAACAGGAGATCTGGGGCTTAACTGCAGAGAAGATAGCCTGACTATGATGTTGGGCTTTCTGACTGAGGTTTTTCAGAATCTTGCTACTATATAATTATTTGCTGTTCATTCTGGTCCTGTATACAATGTTTATTTTCTGGACTTCTTCTTATTCCTTCTCCCTTCCTGGGCAGCAATATGATTTAGTGATGGGGAGCATAGGGTGTGCAACAGCCCAGGCTAAGTCCTGACTGCCGTTGACTAGCTGTGTGATTCAGAGCTATTTGGCTTCTGTGAGTCTTCACAGCATCATTTGCCAAGTGAGATTAAAAGTGATACCGATTCCTAGAGTTGTTGTAAACATTAAATGGCATAGTCCTATAGAAGCACTTGGTCCACACTAAGTATAAGTGCTTGAAGAATGCTAATTGATATTATTACTTATTTGTTATTATTTCATCTCTAGATCTTACCAGTGTGTATCTATCTATCATCTATCTATTATCTATCATCATAATACTTGGCATGTAGAAGGAGCCACCTAAGAATTCTTTTCCAATTCTCTTCTTCATGCACAAATTTTACCTTTTCATGTGATTGTGTATGTGTTTGTGTGGTGTATGCATATGTTTGTGATGTTTGTGTCCCAAAATTTTTCAAGAAAATGTCCCAGGCCCAGGATTTCCATCTTAAAAAATTATTCAAGTTAATTATATTTGAAAAAAATCCTAATTTTCTGAGATACCAAATTTGTATTAAACAAAATTCTAAAATCTGTCTTGTCTTTCATTAAAGTTATATTTTTCTCCTGACATTTGATATATACACATAATCTCTGACTTATAGTGATTTGACTAATGACTTCTTTTTTTACTTTTTAAGAGTGCAAAATGGATGCACATTCAGTATAAACCATACGTCAAGTATTGAGTTTGTATCTTTTCCTGCTCTACTGATGTGACAGAATACAATCTTGCATGCTGGTGACTCCCAGTGAACCACAGGATCACAGGTAAACAGCTGATGCTCTAGGGTGCACTGTGTCACTAACCTGTTTGGTGGCTTAGTGTATGAAATGCATTTTCCAGTTTAGAATGGCTTTGTCAGGATGTGACCTTATAGTAAAGTTGAGGAACACCTGTGCACAGTCTCCATTATTTGTTAGTGTTTCCCATTTATGTTTGGGGAGCAGATATTGGCAAAACATAAAATTGTATCCCAAGAAATAAAAACAAAAAACAAAAACATGTTTTAGGGAGAAGAATAATTTGGCTGAGGAATGATAGGAAGGACACTTGGCAATGAACATGCATCAGGAGGGAGGGTGCTAATTAGAAATGTGGAAACAATCTGGAGGTACACTGCTATCTCCTTTGCTGTTTTACTCTGCTCAGCTCTGGTTTCATCTTCTGATTAAAACATATTCACTGTAAAATGTAAGGAGTACTCTTTATTGTCTTTAGTATTTAAGTAATTGAAGTTAATCTCTTTGAAGGAGATCTCAGTTGGATTGATGTAAGATTGAAAAAGTCATTAACAGAAAACTAATAACAGGAACCTCGAGGGTGAGTACTGTGGGTATTATAGTCTTAGCTCTTACAATATGACCCAATAGGCAGAGGAAACGCTCCAAACCAAATGTTCAGTTTCTCACATGCAAAAACAGGATTATGCAACAGTATAGACTTTGCAAGTCTATTATTTTAAGGAAGAATTAAGCAGAATTTATTTACCTTGTTATTATTCCAGCAATCCAGCTTGGAGGAACTAAGCTCAGAAATGTCTCTTGAAATGTGGAAGAAATACTTTTGTGAAGGCTCAGCTAAAGATTAAAGTCTGAAAGAGGGAGGAGTGGAAAGAGGAAAGCGAATCAGTCAGAATTCTGTATCCTGATTTCCTTTTCCAGCTTTTTGTATTTTGAGGTGTGGTGCAGGGCACAGACATCTTAAAAAAGTAAGTGGGATGGCAAGAGTAAGTAAGGCCTTTTAACCTGTTTTATTTGTAGGGTGACAATGCAATTTACTAGCCAGAGCACAACGTTTTTGAGAGTGAAAGAAATCATACAGCTAATTGTAAGAAAAACAAGTTTTTCTGGGCAAACTCAGTTGTGTGGTCAAACCTATCTCACACTAAGAAGGAATAATAAAATCATGTTAGAGGTCAGTGGTGGAGTCTGATAAAGAGAGTGCCTGATTGGTCCTCCTGTGTGCCATGCACTCTGTAAAGAGAACCAAGTTGACTGGTAACAGGTTTTCGGTGATTCCACAGAAGACAGGTGGAATACTTCAGACCAGGCTGCTGGATGGAGTAAATGGTAAGTGCTGGAGATCTGTTAAGAAAGCATAAGCCTCAGAGCCAACCGTGAAGTCTTCAGGGGGATCCTGGTTTACCAGAAGTCATTAGAACAGTAGTGACCAGAAAGCAAAGGACATTGCTCTAAGAAACAGTGACTGTGTTAAGAGGGAGTTCTTCCATGTTATTCCTCAAGGACACACAAGTCATACATTTCTACTCTTATATTCCTACATATCAATTTAAAGAGAGAGATGGGGAATGGACTGGCTATATTGGGGACTAAATATTTTTATTATTGAAAATGTTCATAGAGATTGCTTGACCTTTCAAATTATGGAATTGGAGTGAAACTACATAAAATACACTTTAATTTCTAATTAGTGAACAGATTAATTATGAACAAAACAAAACAAAGGAGCTGTATTTCTGCAAATATAAATTTAAATTGTACTAAAATTTGTAAATTTCCATGTGGTGGAGGCCCTTTCCCTCTTTATATCTTCCTAAAAATCTTAATAATGTCACTATTTCATTAAATCATTCCCTGAGATCAGTACTTCATATGAACATCTTCATGAAACCTTTAAAATAGGCATTATATATTGGTAAGTTGACTAAGGCTAAGAGAAATTGAAAGTCTTAATTAAGTTCTTCTAGCTCATAAGTGACAGAACTTGGATTTAGACCAAACTAAAACATTCGCTTTTCTGGTATATTACTTTTCATTCTGAACTGCCTTACTTTATTACAAGTAGATCGAAATGAATGCATCAGATCCTTGGACTTCTAAACTTAATTACTGAACTGTTCAATTGCTTATAATATATATTCTCAGATTCCAGATCCTTTACTGCTTTTTTCTTGATTGTACCATGTCTGTGTTTCTTGCTTTATTGTTGTCTTTAAACATATCCATTCATTGAGTAAGTATTTATTGAGTGCCTATTATATGCCTGTAACTGTTTTAAGTGTCTGAGTTGTATCAATAAATAAAGTCAATAATAATCCTTACTCCTTTGGAACTTATCATTTGTTGGTGGAGACAAAAATAAAATAAGTAATTGTAAGCTATCATGAAAAGTATTTAGTGAAGTGCACAAAAATGTAAAGCAAGATTAGTGGAATTGGAGATGGGACTGGTTTACTATTTGAAAGAATGCAAGAATAGGTCGTTGTTAAGGAAGTCAGTTTCTGAGCCTACATGTTGGGAGTGTTGGGCCTATATTTTCTTCTAGTAGGTGCAGGGTTTCTGGACTAATTCCTAGTTCTTTGATTTACTTTGAGTTGGGTTTTGTGTGGGGTGAGAAATAGGAGTTAAATTTCCTTCTACTACCTATGGATTTCCAGTTTTCCCAGCACCATCTGTTAAAGAGGATGTCTTTTCTCCAACTTGTGCTTTTGACACCTTTGTCAAGCATGAGGTAAGTGTATTTATGTGGATTTGTTTCAGTGTCTTCTATTCTATTCTATTGGTCTTCATGCCTGTTTTGGTGCCAGTACATGCTGTTATTCCTATAGCTCTGTAGCATAATTTTAGATCTGGTATTGTGATGCCTCCTGCTTCACCTTTCTTGCTAAGAATTGCTTTGGCTATTCTATTCTGGGTCTTTTAGTTTTCCAAATGAATTTCATAATGCTTTTTTAAATTTCTGTGAAGAACATCATTGGTGTTTTGATAGGTATTGCATTGATCCTATATAGCACTTTTGGCAACATGGCTATTTTGATAATATTAATTCAACCTATCCAAGAACTTGGGAGGTCTTTCTGTCTTCTAAGATCTTCTTTAATTTCTTTCTTTAGTGTTCTATAGTTTTCATTGTGGAGGTCCTTCACATCTTTTGTTATATTGATTCCCAAGTATTTTATTTTTTTGAAGCTATTGCGAATGGTATCGTTTTCCTGATTTGTGCTTCAGCAATTTCATCATTGGAATATAGGAACATGATTGATTTGTGAATGTTGATTTTGTATCTTGATACTTTGCTGAATTCATATATGAGTTCTAGAAGTCTTCTGGTGGAGTGTTTTTGGATCTTCTAAATAGATAATCATATAATCAGCAAAAAGGGATAAATTGAAGTCTTCTTTGCCTATTCATATCCCGTTAATTCCCATCTGTTGCCTTGTTGCTGTGGCTAAAATTTCAAGGACTATGTTGAATATTAATGGTGAAAGTGGGCATCCTTGTCTTTTTCCTGTTTTTAGAGGAAATGCTTTCAATTTTTCTCCATTTGGAATAATTTTGGCTTTGGGTTTGTCATATATAGCTTTTCCTATGTTAAGGTAAGTTCCTGTTATCCTTAGTTTTTCTAGTGTTTTAAACATGAATGGGTGCTGTATTTTGTCAAATTTTTTCTGCATCTATTGAGATAATTGTGGATGCTTGTTTTTAAGTCTATGTGGTGGATAACATTTATTTATTTCTGCATATTGAACCAACTTTCCATCCCTGGGACCAATCCCACTTGATAGTGGTACACTATATTTTTGATGTATTTTTGTATATGTTTTGCCAATATGTTATTAAGAGCCTTCATATCAATATTCATCAAGGATATTGGTCTGAGGTGTTCTTTCCTTGACATGTCTTTGGTTTTGGTATCAGGGTCATACTCACTTCATACAGCAAATTTGGAGAGTTCCCTCTTTTTCTATTTCATGGGATAATTTGAGGACTATTGGTATTAGTTCTTCCTTAAAGGGCAGATAAAACTCAGCTGAGAATCCATCTGGTCCTGGGCTTTTCTTTGTCAGAAGGCTTTTGGTGGCTGATTCAATATTACTTCTAGAAATTAATCTGTTTAAGTTTTGTATTTCCTCCTGGTTCAGTTTGGGTAAATCATATGTCTCTAGGAATTTTTCCATATCTTCAAGGTTTTCTAGATTATTTAAGTATAAATTTTCAGAATAGTTTTAATAATCCTTTGGATCTTAGAATTGTCTGTAGTGATATTCCTTCATCTTGGGTTTTAATAATTTGAGTTCTTTCTCTTTTTCTTTTAGTTAGTATGACTAAGGGTTTGTCAATTTTGTTTGCCCTTTCAAAAAACCAACTCTTAGTATCATTCATTTAAAAAATTTTTTTTCACTTCAATTTCATTGATTTTTAGCTCTAATTTTAATTATTTTCTGTCTTCTACTGATTTTTTTTTAAAGAGAGAGGGACAGTGGGAGAGAGAGAGAAACAATTTTTATTTAGTTTTTCATGCAGCTTTTGTTACTCTGAGACTTTGTTGTATATATGGTGCTGGGGTTTGAACTCACATACTTGCATATGCCAGGCAAACACTGTAACTGCCAAGCCACCACTCCAGCCCCTCTTCTACTGATTTTAATGTTGTTTTTTTCTTTTTCTAGGGCTTTGAGATGCAATGTTAAATTATTTATTTGGTATCTTTCCATTCTAATATATGAACTCAAAGCTATGAACTTTCCTCTTAGAACTGCCTTCATGCCATGCCATAGATTTTTGATATGTTGTATCACTATTCTCATTTATCTCTAAGTATGTTTAAATTTCTCCACAATTTCTTCTGCTATCCATTCATTATTCAAGAGTATATTATTTAATCCTCAGGTGTTTGAGTGATTTCTATATCTTATTATTATTTCTAATTTCATTCCATTAAAATCTGAGAGAATGCAAAGTATCATCCCTATTTTTTTTGTATTTACGATAATTTGGTTTGTGTTCTAAAATATGATCCATTTTAAAAAATGTTCCATGTGCCTTTGAGAAGAAAATAAATTCAATTGTTGATGGATGAAATATTCTACAGTCTTCTGTTAGGTCCAAAATATTAATTGTATGGTTTAGTTCTGTAGAGTCTTATCTTTTGTTTAGATGATCTATCCACCAATGAAAGAGGTGTGTTAAAGTTACCCAGAATTATTGTACTGTGATCAATTTGTTTAGTAGTATTGAGAAGGTTTTGTTTGTTGTATGTAGGTGCTCCATTGTTTGGGGACCATAAATATTTATGATCATTATATCCTGTTGATGTATGATTCCCCTGAGTGGTGTAAAATGCCCTTCTTTGTTTCTTCTGGTTAATTTTGGCTTGATGTCCACTTTATCTGATATGAAAATAGTAACACCTAGTTGTTTATGACAACCATATGAATAATTGCTTTTTTCCCCATCCCTTCTCCTTCAGTCTGTGGATGTTTTTGCCTGTGAGTTAAGGGTCTTGCAGGCAGCATTACTTGGAAAATGATAGCATGAAAAAACACTAGAAATGAGAAACAGGCACAAATTAGTAATCATACCATCGCCTGGGAAATTTGGGGGGGGGGTGTTGGAGAGCAAATAAATCAAAATGAAGCAGAAGAAAGGTCTTAATAAAGATGAGCAGAGATTAATTATATTTAAAATTGAAACAGTGGAAGAAATCAATGGGACCAACAGCTGGTGGTTTGAAATGATCAATAAAATTCTTAAATTTATATGAACTTTAATGAAGGAAAGAATAGGCAAAATTTCAATATCAAGGATTAAATGGATTATTAATTTCTACAGACCCTGAAATCATCAAAAGTGAATAAGGAAATAGTGTTGCTATGCTTTGTGTACAATGTAATGCCATCCCCATCACCCCTCACAATGGGTTCATGTCTCAGAAGCTTGGTCTTCAGTGTGGTGATGTTGGCAGGCAGAATCTTTTAAGAGGTGGACAAAGTGAAAGGTTATAGGGTTATTGGGTATCAGGAATTTACAAAACCATACCCACTAGGGATGTGCACTTCATTGACAATGCCATAAAGTCATATAAGGGTCCAGATTGATGTAGAAACATTATGTGATAAACTCAAGATCTATAGATTAAAACTTTTAGAAAAATAGGAATGAAGAGTTTTATGGGTTAAATCATAGATCCCAGAGCATTTGTTTAGGTTCTAATTTCACACATTTTTTTAAAGAAATGATAACATTGTTATGTAATTACCTAAGGTGAGGTGATGAATGCTAGAGGTTAAGTGTTATTTAAGTGTGACTTGCAGGGGACAAGGATGGGATCTTGGTTCAGTTGTAATTTTGTCCTTATAAGGAGCACAGAGTGTGCTTCTGGTTCAGTAGGGCTTGTGACCTTATAACAAGAACAGGGTGGACTACTAATTCAGTAGCGCTTGAAACCTTATAAGGAGTTCAGGTCAGGCTGTTGGCTCACTGGGACTTGCATCCTTAGAAGTAGAGAAGGGCAAATTCCTGATTCATTATCCCTTATGTCCTTATGTGATTATATTCTCTCTAAGGGGGTTTGAAGTGAAATATTTGAATTTCCATTCCATTCATTTTAAGTGTATTCTACAGGTATTTCTTTGCAGTTGCTGTGGGCATTCCCGTTAAGATGAGAAAGAGAAACCACTCTGATATGAACCTAGGTGGCATAGCTTCAGTAATATACAGAATGGTGTTCTTGTACATCTCCAGCCCCATCCCTCTCAGTTACTGATATCACAATGCAACGTTCATGCATTGTGTGTGAAATCAAATCTGAAGAGGCCAGTGTGACTCAGCATGGTGAAAAAATTTTCAGGCATCCCCTGGGCCAGCAGAGTGTCCCAAAATCTCTTCAAAGAAATATTCTCTTCTCTACCCTATTAGCCTGAGTAGGTATGGTCTTGAAAATTCCTGAGATACTCTCTGGTTATCTTTTCTATTATGTTTGTGCAAAGGACCTAGAATCTCTTTAGGGACTATGATCTTTTCAACAAGCACACCTTCCTTAGCACTCACTTTACATGCACCTTTCTGGAAAGGTTTTGAAATATTTTAGCCCTGGGTTCTGTTCCCCATTCTCACAGTAATGCAGGATGAAATCTGCCATCAATATCCATGCAAGTGACCAAATGCAGTGCTGTCTTGAAATTTCCTCCACCAGATTAATTAGTCCATTGCTTTAAAATTCAGTCACACACAGAATCTCAGGACATGGGAAAAATGTAATCAAACTTCAGAATGCTGTAAGCAGAGTTTAATGGTGACTCCTGTAGGGGCAACAAATTCCAGAATGCCAACAGAAATGCAGATCATGCTCATGAGCTTACAGAGGGAAATGAGGACCATTTGAAATCAGACTAGAGGCCACTTTTGTTACATTCTGGCACATACAGAGTCTCAGAATAAGGGAAACTGTAATTAAGTTTTTTATCATAATATAACAAAAGTGGCCTCTAGTCCAATTTCAAATAGAGTCCTTATTTCCCTCTGTAAGCTCATGAGCATGGTCTGCATTTCTGTTGGCATTCTGATCTTCTGTGCCCCGACAGAAGTTACCATTAAACTCTGCTTACAACATTCTAAAGTTTCTCCAGCTTGCATCTCTAATCTATCAAAAATTCTTACTGTAAACCAGTTTCAAAGGTTTTTGATCCACATAGTCAGTTTAGTCAGAGCAATGACTCTACCTCTTAGTACCAATTTCTGTTTCAGTTAGCATTTTTTTTTTGTCACTGTAGCCAAACCCTCTGACAAGAACAGTTTAGAAGATGAACAGTTTATCTGGAGCTCATGATTTTAGAGGTCTCCATTCACAGATAGCCAATTCCATTGATCTGGGACCAAAATGAGTCATCACATTATACGGGAAAGGCCCAGTAGAGAAAAGCTGCTTCCCTCATAACAACAATAGTGCAGAGACAGGGGAAGGGGTTGGTCATATGGAAGATGCACACTTCTAGGGCATGACTTCAGTGATCCACCTCCACTAGCCACACCCATGTTCCTAGTTTTATCACAGAGTTAGTCCATTGAAATTAGGATGATTTGATTACGATACAGCTCTCACAGTCCAATGAATATAACTCTGGTTATTCTTGCATTAACAGAGCAGGTTTGGGGTCACCTCATATCCAAACCATGACAGCTAGAAGCTGTTATGGGACATTGAGGCAGGACAATCACATATTCAAACCCAGCCTGAACAACTTAGCAAGAACTTGTCTGAACATAAAAACTCTGGGGATGTAACTCAGTGGCAAAGTACATGCCTGATATATGTGACGCCCTGGGTTCAATCACCAGTATGTCTCCACTACCAAAATAAAGGGGTGCTTTCCACCTTTCTGCCATTTCCACCATGTGAGGATACAGCAACAAAATGCTTTGGACTTGAACTTGCCCATCTACAGAGCTGAGAGATTAAGTCCTGTTAATGAATTACCCAGTCTAAGGTATTTTATTGCAACATCTGGGAAAGTTTCCATGTTTTCTCCCTTTAGGAAGGAAACTTTTGCTGTTTCTAGGATTATTGGCTTCCACATTTGTCCTTTATCACTTTGAACATATCAGTCTACCGTCTTTTGAATTCCAGGGCTTCTAATGAGAAATCTGATGAAGAATGTATGGGGGAAATGATGATGAACCCTTCCTTCCTCTCAGCTCCATGGGTATTAAGTCTGTGTCCTACAGTGTCTTAGGGAAAAGAGCATCTGTGATGGTATCATAATGTGAATGAGGTGGTACCATACCCTTGACACCAATTATTTGGAAGAAAAGGTACTGAATACCTTAAGTGTAGACAGGATGAGGTCTTCCAAAGCCCAACATAATAGAAAGTTTTATATTTGAAATGACAAGACCATTAAAGGACTGTATAAATTTTAATTTCTAAAATAGTAAATGTCACTCTCCATAACCCACTGAAGCCAAAGACTTTTGGAGTCCTTTCTTATTCTCATTCTGAAAATAGGAAAAGTTCTGGCAGCCCAAAAGGGACCAATGAGGGCTATGATCAGGCATGATTGGACCATTACTTGCTCTGAGCTCAAAAGGAGCCATTGCAAGGAAATAGCAGGTATAAAAGAGGGTGGCCATGGCTGGGTTTTGTTCATACATACAGGAAACTCTTGGTGGTGATCTGTCAGACTCTAAGCTAGTAAGTGTGTTTGGTGGTTGGTGGTCGTGGTCTTTGGATATTGTTTTTGTTTGCTTGTTTGTTTGTTTTTTAAAGAGAGAAGGACAGTGAGAAAGAGAGATAGAAACAATTTTATTTAGTTTTTTATGTGGTTTGTTTTCATTGCTCCAAGACTTCGTTGTGTATGTGGTGCTGGGGTTTGAACTCACATACTCATGTGTCAGGCAAGCACCATAACCGCTGAGCCACCACTCCAGCCCCTGGATATCGGTTTTTTGATTTTGATTTTTGTTTTGTCTTATTGTGTTTTTTTTAATTTGATTTGCTGTTTTGGTTTGTTATTTTTTCATTTTTTAGTTATCATCCTTAGTTGGTTTTCCTGCTTAGGAAGCAGAATCACAGTAGTCAAACTAGTGTAGAGTTCCAGGGGCACAGCTCTTGCAATGAGCCAGGCTTCACAAAACTTTATAAAGTCCTGAGGGACATAGGTCATGGTGTATTTTGGTGAGGTAAGACTAGCCCACCATCACCTCACTGAGGCAGAGGTGGCAGTGAAAATCCTCCCTAAATTAGTGGAGAACCTCCTGGTCCTGTACAAACCAAATATGCTGAGGACCCTGGAGCATCTAAACATGATCCAGTTATTTCAGGTTAAGGGAACCTGGAAGAATATCCACATGGTGATGAAGCATGCAGGTGGGGGACAGCTACTTGAGCGCATCACATTTGGTGGCATGTAAGAGGAGGAGGAGGAGGCCTGGAGACTTTTCAGGCAGATAGCATGCGCTACAGAATACTACCATGAGAAGGGCATTGCGCACTGAGACCTGAAGATAGAGAACATCCTGGTGGATGCCAGAGGCAATATCAATCTCATTAACTTTGTCCTCAGCACCAAGTTCACAGCTAGGCAGAAGTTGAAAGGTTTCCTGGGCGCAGATTCCCCTCAGAAATTTTCCTGAGGCAATCTTAAGAAGACTCCCCAGAGGACACCCTCAGTGGAGCCTAAGTGTCATTCTTTATTTTATGTTGACAGGGAGATGTCTACTTAGAGCAACTACCACTATGGGGCTGCTGAAGCTGATTTTGAGGGCAGATTGTGATAGTGGTACCTTGGGAGCAAGCACATCCCTTACTATGTTCCTTCTCAAGCACAAAATCTCATCTGCAAAATAATCATCATGAGCCCCAAGCTGTGGCCCACAGTCAAGCAGATCTTTCAGCACCCATGGCCGAGGCAGAGAGAGCAG
>PVKS010047090.1:0-12984 GCA_004027875.1 Aplodontia rufa | reverse complement strand
AAGCGCTCGGCCACTGGGCTAAATCCCCAACCCCGGAGGAGCAAATTTTCTGTTGCTGGGTAAATATGGCAGGGGCAGGAGATGTGGCTCAGTGGTAGCCTGCGTGCCAAGCATGAGCAAGGCCCAGGGCTCAAGCCCCCGCACAGTGGGCTGAGGGCAAGGCTTGCTGTGTTGTCCCTTCCTGTTGACGTATTGATGGAGATTCCCAGATGTGTCTGGGAGAAGGGCTCTGTAGAGATTTTTAGCACCTTGGCAGTCTGGTAGGAAGGATTGGGACAGAAGACTTTTCAGACCACAAGGAAGGCGTTTCCTGGTTCCTTGGGTGGCTCTAGCCATCAGGAACCATAGAAGCATTCTTTGCTGTGTTTACTTATGAGTGGGAGAAGACTGTCACGAGGCCAGGAGTGTTCAGGAGACTGCCAGGTCCTGGTCCATTCCTGGACAAGGTGACAGGAGAGAGGAGGAGCTCTGGGTGATAGTCACGCCTCTCTGGGGAGCAATCAAGCTGACTGAGCCTCTCTTCTTCCAAGGTTTCAGGAAACAGCAATAGTAGCGTTTGCATCCAGGTGGAAGTAGTGAACGTGAGAAGGGGAGACGGAAAGAACCCATGTGGCCCTCTGTTCTGGGAGCACGCCCTCACCTGAAAACAAACTCATCCTGCTTCTCCCTCTTCCCTAGGTACCCCGTCTTTCCCCCACAATCACTAGCAGTACACCCCGGTAAAGAGAAAAAGCATCCACGGACAAATATTTAGAGAATGGTGATTATAGATATAAGGTACAAAGAATAGCCGAACATTCGAGAAACACCATTATCATGAAAGAAAATGAAAAAAAAACATACCTGAGGAAACAGTTAATAAACAGAAGGAGACTTAAAAAAGTATAAGTCCTACCCCAAGAGGTATCAAAAGGTATCATATTGTTTAAAACTATGCTGTTACGGACAAAGAGCCAAGTGGAAATCTTGGGAAGTGCCAACCGCAGCCAAAAAACGTAGAGCACCCACTCACGCCAAACACTGGCCAAGAACGGGAAATGAAGAAGCGGAAAAGAGTCTTTGCTTTAGAGACACTCGGGGTTCGCCCGGGTAGAGACGTAAAGACAGACAGTTCCAACAGTGACCGTGGCATACGATGCGGGGGTTAAGAAGCACTTTCAAGACAAGAAACCTCTTCAGCGGAGGCTTAAGGAGTGCATAGGGACCTGCCAGGGAGAGGGATGAGAGAGTCTGGGGGTGGGTACATGTGGGGAACTGGAGGTGAGGACCAAGTGACAGGATTCAGGCAGGAAGCTTAGCAAGTCCTCACTCACCAAAAGCCAGACGTTCCCCTGCAAGAAATGCCCCAAAGCAAACCACGACCTTTCTCCAAACTCTTCCCACCTCCTTCCCTACCCCACCTACACAAGTCCTGCCAAATCTCCCTCCTACATATTCCTCCAATCTGCCCATCTCCTTCCACCTCCCAAATCCTCCTTAAGCACTGTTTTACCTGGGTTACTTCAGAAGCCCCCTGGTGGATCTGCCTAGGACCATGCCGGGGCATTGCAACCCTTCTCCACCCTGTGGCCAGAGGGGCCTTTCCAAGGCCAGTCTGAACTCTACCCTGAGTCTCCACCCCTGCTTCAAGGCCTTCACTGGCTCCCCATTGCCCTTGGGCTAGAAACTCTTTTACTGGCCTCCCACGAAACCCCGCAAGATCCAACCCAGGGAGACCCAGATCTCTGTTTTACACCATTCTCTAGCACCCCATGGATGGATGGATGATGGATGGATGGATCAGGACCAGGTCTCAAGCCCAAAGCAGTCACATGTAAATAGGACATGTAGGAAGCCAGTGAGCAGAGGTGGCCTGCTCCATTTGTGTGTGTGATGGGGGGGTTCCACAGTAGATGGAGACAAGCCACCATTACCACACCCTCTTCAGCAGGACAAGCGGTGTGCAGAGGTGGCAAGTCCCTGGAGCCCTGACTTCCCTGAAGTCCTCAGGACCCCGAAGTACAGGTGGCAAGAGAATGGCCCTCAGGTGTTTGGAAGGACCCTCACTGCAGGGGACTCTGTATGTTTCTCTTCATTGCAGTTACAGAGAGTCAAATGCTCAGCAAGTGTGGGCCAGGGGGTGGACAGAGAGTGTTAGGGTGAAACAGTCCCTCCCCCACAATTTATGCACTGATGACCTGACTCCCACTACCTTAGGATGTGACCTTCTTTGGAAATGGGGTAATTGGTTAAGATGAGCTCATATTTCAGTAGAGCGAGCCCCTAATTCAACATGCCTGGTGTCTTTATAAACAGGGGGGAATCTTTAGACACCTGCACAGGAAGGATGTATGTGTGCGTAAAGAAGGTCCTATGGGCCAAGGAGAGACGCTGGGGACAGATCCCTCCCACACAGCCCCAGGAGGACTTCCCTGCCAGAGCCTTGATTCCAGGATGCCAGCCTCCAGGACCCCGAGACAACAAATAGCTGTTCTTAAGCCACTGGGTCTGTGGCAAACTGTCACAGTGGCCTGGGAAGCCAACACAGAGGGCAAAGTCACAAACTGCAGGGATGCTGGGCGCGTGGAGGGGGTAGGAGGGGTGCATGCAGGCCTGGCTGGGCAGGGCAGGAAGAGTCGGATGAGTGCAGGGATGAGTGGGCAGTGACCGTGCAGTGGAGCGTCCACGTTGAACAGCAAGCAGTGGACAGGGCGGAGGGGGTCTTGCACCAGGTGAAAGGATGGGGCCTCTCGGGCTCCATGGATGCCAGTTCCAAGTTGCCCAAATCTGGGTGAGGCTGGCCCACCTGTGTTTTAACACACACTCTCCCCTTCCCGGACATAACTCAACTGCAGGCTTTTTATATTGATAAATTCATGCCATTATTAGGCAGTGTCTTCTTTATATTTAGATTAATAACCACATAATGATCACCTTTGCTGATTTAGACGGTGTCATTTTAAGAAATTATGGGTCCGATCCATCTTCTCTTTCCCCTTTCCCTCTGCCCTCCCTGAATTATTCCTGAGGAAGAAACCAATTAATAGCAGCTTGACTGCCGTAATGCGGCCTGCTGTACAATGTAGCAATGCCTAATGGAGTTTTAATTTCCCCATGGTGAGTCAATATTTGCTTTAAGAAAGAAAAATGTCACCATAAACCACTGCCCCAAATGAATTTGGTAGCATACAGGGCGAGATGGGTTTCCTTTTTCGGCAAACAGTGATGGAAAGCAGATACCGGGGGTGGGGGATTCTACCCTTCGCAGACAGAGGTACAGGAGGGAAGTTTTACTACTATTTCAGACCCTGATGGTTATTAAATATTTCGCTTTGCAAAAGCAGATGGCTGTTAGAAACTCACCCAGAATTTCAAGGGTCTGAACAAGGTCAGTGCAATCTAGATGAGCAACGATTTAGTCCAGTCTTTGAGTGATCGCGGGAGCCGCGAGGGGGGCGGTATCCAGGCATCCCTGTTTGGAGACATTGCCGGTGCTTCTCATTTCTCCCAACCAGGCTTGCCCGCGGAAACCAAATCCTACTTTTTACAAAATATATTAGACTTCTCAGGATCATGTGAGGAAATAAAGTTCTGCAATCTGCTCTCTCATAATAAGTCTGTCCAAAAATGATGCAGCTCATTCTGTTGAAAGATAGTTTCATTTCCTAACTCAAAATTGGTATGAAAAATTTGCCTTGCCAAATGAACATTGTATACGGAACTTGTCAAATCCTTTCTCCTGACACAAATAAAAGATAACATCAGGTGGCAGGATGTAAAACAGCTTTGACAAGATAGAAGAGAAAGAAATATACATATTTTGATTCTCTGTTTTCGGGGGGTGGGGGCCTCCCAGCAGAGTGACTGGCCAGCTCAGCTCCACGTAGCAATCGCACAAGTCACTTTAATGTAGATTTCCAATGGTATAATGACCCCATTTCCAATTAGCCAAAACATGACAAAGTCTCAACTTTTATAGCCGCAAAAGCTGCCAGGGAGAAGACCGCCCTGGTGACAAGACTTTTCATTCAGAAGTTTACGGGTGCACGGTGTGGCTGTAATTACTGGTTCTAACACAGTGGGAAATTATTCCGTGTGTGTTTAAAAATAAATAAGGTAAGTGATCACCCTTTCATTAGATCTGTGCTCATACCGTGTAAGCGACTTTTTTTTTCCTATTAAAATTGTTGATTGAAGGCCGTTAGCTGTTTATCAGCTCAAAATTACATTTCTGTTCTCTTAGGGACTGCTGCCTTTAAAAATCACACTCGGAGCCTAGTTAGTAACAAGAAAAGACTCCTAAAACTGCAATTTCGGGGGGGGGTGGAAAAAAAACAGGAGCAAGAAACCCAGACTGCACCTTCCCATCCCCAAAGGCTTCACGCTTCTTTGTTCTGCTAAGAAAAATTAACCTCAATCTCAGCCCAGGGTCCCTGGATTGATTACCATAGTCATTTAAATACTGTAATCTCATTTTCAGCATCGGGGATAAGGGGAGGGGGGAGCACCGACAGAGGGATTGGGGAGCGAGGCTGGAGAGAGCGAGCGAGGGGGTTGGAGAAAACAGAATAAATTATCTGACAAAGGGAATCGGGCCTTTCTGCTCACACAGCCTATTTCGGATCCTTCCACTTGATTGGAAAAGTTGATGAAGTTTAAATGAAGCAGAATTAGAACCTCAGGCCGCTGAGTATTGACGGGGCTGCGAGAAACCGTGCAATTCAATAGCCCCGGTTTGGGCTGGAAACAGGGAAAGCCCTAAATGGTCTAATCTTCAATCGAATCAACATCCACACTGACAAGGCAGGGTAATGAGTTAGGCCAGATCAGGCCTGTTGGTTAAAGAAATTAATCCCTCCTGCCGCCCTGAGACAGGCTTTGATGCCTATTGTGTGGGCCCCTGGCCCAGTCTATCTAAATGCTAACTAACTGGAGGGGGAGCCGGACTGGACTATGCTTTTCATTGCTGGCACTAATCTGATAACAATTTGCTCTCTCTGATTAGGGAGGTGGGGATAAGAAGGGGTGGGAGAAAAGGCAAGCGGGGGCACCTTCTCTTTGAAAGGGTGAGGCCATTCTGGTCAGCCTGGATGGAGGTGTCACCCCAAGACATCCCAGCTCCCTGGCCTACAGATGCGAATGCAGGCTTCCACGGGCAGCCAAGCATCCAGGCACCCTGTTCCTTTATACCATATTCCTTTTGAAACTTTAAGTGGTGTGGACCCTGTAAGCAGTCCCACCCTGATCCCAGATCCCACACCCAAGTGACCTCCCACGGCTGCCTTCTTTATAGCACACTCTCTAAGTACACTCAAACCCGTGACCCCCGATTTCTTTCCTAACTGGACACTTTCCACATCTAAAATGACCTCAGCCATCCTACTATGCTGTGCTGGGCCACCCAGGCTGTACCCTCTCCCTCTTCCTAAGTCCAGCAGTCCTGTCTGTCTGGGCTGTCACACTCTTGGCCCTGTGGGCTCTCCAGCCTCATGGGGTCAGCTCCTGGGCATGTGTGCACGTGCATGGTGCAGGTTATCTAAGACCTATGGTCCTTGGAGAACAGGAAGCTGGCCCTTGCCCATAACTCAGATGTGGGCTCCTCTCTCCCACAAGACAAAGGAGGCCCCCTCCTGGGGGAATGGCAGTGTGGGGCAGCATGGAAGGAGCTGACAAGCTGTAGACTCTCTCAAACCACAGTGCAAGCCTCAGCCCCACCATTTGCCCTCTGTGCCACCTTGGGAAAGTTACTGAGTCTTTCTGAGTGCAAAACGTGGACCTCACAGAGCTGACATAAGTATATAAAAAGTTTGGCAGTTGGGGGCTTGGATGGAGCTCAGTGGTAGAGCATGTGCCTGGCTGCTCTAGGCCCTGGGTTTGATCCCCAGTACAGACAGAAAGAGAAAGCGAGAGTCAGACAGAAAGACAGACAGACAGACAGGTGTTGGGCACTTGGGAAGTATTCAACAAATGGTGTCCACTGCTGTTACTGAGGTTTTTGATTTACACAGTGTCATGACCTTGTGCTTTGGGGTTGAAGCCTGGCTCCTCTGCACAGTAGCTGGATGGCCATGGTCAATTTGTGCAACCTCCGTAAGCCTGAGCTTCCCTATCTGTAAAATGGGAATGATAGCAAGGCCGTCTTTTAGGACTGCTGCAAAGAGATAAGGGACCTGGTGTACTGGGAAGGCCAGACTGTGCCTGGCACTGGGTGGGTGGGTGCGTCACAGAGGCTCTGCAGGCAGCAGCTCCCTGAACACCTGGGCTCCGCAGGTCCTGCTGCAGAAAGCAGGCCTGAGCATCCTGTAGCGTGAGCTGGGAGCACCTGCTTCCGGCAGCCAGGAGCAGCGAGCAGCTGCCTGAGAAGACAGAGCTTCCCAAAATGCCAGGCAGGGCTTTTCCTTTTGAGAAGGCGAGTTTTAAAAAGACTTCCTTAAACCTCCAAATTTATGACTCCAGAGAGAGCGAACTCTTCAGTGACAGTTTATAAAAGCTTTGGAAGCAGCTGCAAAGCCCAGCACTCGGCCCAAAGGGACCCCTCAGAACTGCTCCTGCAGCTCCCTCACACAGCGCGCGGGCACGCAGAGCATTTCAGACGTGGGTTTGTTTAACTTGCAAAAGGTAAGCAAATCGCAGTCGCTAACCCTAAACCATGTGGCAGCGCACACCCCACCACCCATCAGTGCTCCAAACACCACTGGCGGGGGACCGGGATGCAACTAATATTCAGTTAATACTCAGTCACAGTGACCTGCAGGTATGTGTGTGTGTGCACATGTGTGGCCCTTGTCCGCCAGCTTCAGTGTGGGACGGAGGCACAGTCACTGTCCCCCATTGCTGATTTCTGGGTCAGGCTCAGCCTTTGGTGTCTGTCTCTTTCATTCTTCCTGCTGTGACCCCTGCAGGCCTTCCTGCTTGGCCTCATCTGGGCACTTCCTTTCGCCCTGCCCTCTTTCTCCAGGACTCCCAGGTTCTGCCTTGCCTTAGGTCTGCTCACAGAATCTCCCATTTCACCTGAAACAGTCCTCTCCCACCCAAACAGCCCCTCTTAACTGACCAACCGCACCTCTCCCAGAAGGTCGGGTTGAAGTGTCACATCTTGCAGGTGAGGCTGCCCCAGCCTCCTGGTGGTGGGCCTCACTCCTATGTGATACTTATCCCTAAGCAAGGAACACCGGCTTGCTGTCTGCCTCTCCAGAGCTTTGTAAGCCACCCACTCAGGCACAAAGTTTGTCTTGTCCCCGAGGCACCCCCAAGGTCCAGCACACAGGCGGGCACAGGAGAGCCTCTCAAAAAACATTTTGCAAATGGCAAAATGTGTACAAGAAGGGTGGGCTCAGGGTGCTTCTCAGGGGAGGAGCCATTCATGTGCACAGGAAGCCAGGCTTAGGGACGGCAGGGACTTGCCCAAGGTGCAGTGTCCACTCACTGTGAGCTCACCACTGTGGTCCCTGGGCCTCGAACACCTGGTCCAGGGGACATGTCACTGCTTAGTGAATGAAGGAATGAATGACAGTAGTCCCAAGAAGAACCAAGGACTCTCACATCCAGCCAGCCAGTGCATCCCCCACCCCACCCGCTGGACACACCATCCCTTCTCCCAGAAAGCTTCTTCTCCCTCGTCAAAAGATGATTTATCCAGAAACTACTAAAGCCGTAACTTCAGGGTCACTTGCTAGCACAGGGCCCCTTCTAAGCCTTTGGACATAATTTCCAGAACCATTTGTAATTTTGTATTCTGTCTTTTGAAGAAGGATCCCCAAGTTGCATGAGCTCCAGAGCCCACCGCTGCCCCCACCGTCAAGATCCGGCAAAAAGCCCCCAGCCTGTGACACCTGCCCTTGCCCCCGGGATCCAGGTACAGCTACCTCAGCTCCAGCTGGCTCCCATCCGGAGGGCTGTCACCCCACCTCTACCACTCTTCATTGATATTTTCTCTTCATTTAGCAGAGAGGGTACCACTGATTTAACCCATGGGCACTTAACCACTGAGCCTTTTTTTATTTTTTTTTTTAAAGAGAGAGGGAAGAATGAGAGAGAAAGAAACAATTTTATTTAGTTTTTCATCTGATTTTTGTTGCTCTGACACATAATTGTGTATGTGGTGCTGGAACTTGAACTCAGGTCCTCCTCATACTTGTCAGGCAAGCATGATACCACTGAGTCACCACTCCAGCCCTAGATTTTATTTTGGGACAGGGTCTCACTAAGTTGCTGGGGCTGGCTTTGAACTTGCGATCCTCCTGCCTCAGCCTCCCGAGCTGCTGGGATGACAGGCATGTTCTACCGCACCCGGCTGCCATTGATTTTTCTCTGCCTGTTTCTGCCTACTAGATCGTAAGCTCTTGGCGGGCAGAGCCCACAGCAGGCCAGTCAACCCTGCATCTCTGGTGCCCCCTGGGAAAGTGAGTTAGGAAAGTGGTGAGAGATCCAGAATTAGGATTGGGCTTAACTTCCTTTGTGAACACCCATGTATGCATGAATTTGTAACAACGGTTCCCTCCAATATGTAAGACTATGTTGAAACAATTTTTTTAAAAAAGGAAAACAGAGTGAATGAACACACCTCCCGCCACTCTCCCGCTGGTGCTCCTAGAATGGCGGAGTTGATGCACCTTTGCCCAGGCCAGCCCCTGTCCAGTCCACCCCTTGGAATCTGGCCCAACTCCACAAGCTCTCCCAGGTCCCCGGCACTCCCATGATTCTCCCCACTCAACTTATACACACTCCCGACTCCTTCCTCCTGCAGTAACGCGTGTCGTTGGTTTTCACGGTGTAGACTGGTTATCCCTGACCACAGCCTCAACTCATTGTGTTTCCACCCACACCTTGCACAGTGTTGGTGTTCAATAAATATTTGGTCAATGGGGCTGGAGTGGTAGCTCAACAGTTGGAGCAGTTGCCTGGCATGCATGAGGACCCAGGTTTGAATCCCAGCACCACATACACAACCAAGCGTTGGAAAAACAAAGGCCAGATCAAAAAATAAATAAGTTGATTCTTTCTGTCCCTCTCACTCTCTCCCTCTCTTTCTCAACCAAAGTAACCACTTTTTTTTTTCACTTTAAAAAGAATTTGGTAATAGACTGATGGGTTCGTTAGCAGTCTCAAATGCATACAAAATAAATAAAAGCCAACTTCTCTGTTCGTAAAGATCTCCTGGGAGGCAGAGGGGAAATGGGAATGCGATTCTACAATCAGAGAACAATATGATGGTGGTGACATGCCCACATTATCCGGTCAAAGGGACCAACAACGCTGCCAGCAAACCTCCTAATTCCCTTATCGGAATTTGAATGCCACAGCTGAAAAGTTCCCTCTCCCTGTGTCCCCTAGGGTGCCCTGTCACTGCGGGGAGGCTGCGGCATCTGAGCTTGGGCTAACTGGGGTGTTTTCTGTGGTGTAGGGGACACGGCTTGGACGCTCTGCTATTGGTTACAAGCGGCGGTCACCTGGCAGTGGTGTGGCCTTTGGTTAAGGCCATACCTTGAAATCAAAGCGCTTCTGTGTGCCCACTCATTCTCCTGGGCAGACTCAGAGGATCCTGATGCACAGAAAGAGCTTTGTCTTCTACGCTCCCGGGTCACGGGTCTCCCAAATACGCATTGTGTGGTTCATATAAAAGAGCAGAGCCCCCTCTTTCAGCCCATTGTGCTCCCTACGAGCCTCCCTCTGTGGCCAGATGCCCCTCCCTCGTGCTGCCCTCGTTGACCTTTCTGCTCACTGACCCGCATCTGTTTCTTGACTGACCCCCTGTGTGCCTTTAAAGCTCCGGGTGTAAAATGAGCTGTTTTCTTTCTAAAGCGCGTGTATTTGCTTCCCTGAAATGCCCCGTTTAGTGCCACCACACGAGCTCGGGGTCCGCGGAGGGGCTCCGGCCCACTGAGAGTTTAATTACTGATTTGCAGTTCTGTTTTAAATCTTAGATTGGTTCCCGCTGAGGAATTCGAAACCCTGGGAAGTGGGGAGGGCAGGGAAATAAAGCGCGCATACTGGTCGGTCAGTGATCACACAGCAGCCTCTATGCTAATTAGCTGATCTGATGAATTATTGAGCCACACTGGAGGGAGCGCTGGAAATGCGTTTTATGTTTTGAAACTACAACGGGATGAGGCGAGAGACAGGCAAGCCACAGACAAAAACTAGTGAACTTACGTAAGCTGCATCACTAAGGGGAGGAAGAGGGAATTTAAAATAGCCCAGGACGCATGGGAGGAGGGGAAACAGAAGCAAATAATGGGTATCGAAGCAATTAAAACCAAACCATTTCATTTCTAGAATTTTGGTATCAGGTTTTCAACAAACCGTGGTGAAGAAATAATGAGAGCCCGTCTAACTCTTCCAGTTCAGGGTTTCTCAGCCTCAGCCCTGCTGACATTTGGGGCCAGATGATTCCTTGTCGCAGGGTGGGAGGTGCCGTTGTGCACATCCTACAACGCCAGCAGCAGCCCCTCTCCAACCGCGGTAACCAAAGATGTCTCCAGACATGAGCGCAAGCTCCCAGGAGAGCTAAATTGCTCCCCATCAAATGAGAACCACTGGACTACTTCCAAAATGTCATCCTCTTTCCCACTATATCAAGTCTCATTTAAATCAGCCTCTTCACAACCTTGAGAGGAAGCGAGGTGGGTCTTAAACCTCATCCTCCACAAACGGGGAAACTGAGGCTCAAGACAAGAGCTTTCACACTTAGCCATGGCGTGTGCGATGGGGTGGGCAACAGCAGGAAGAATGCAAACACTTGGGTGGATTTGCCTCCTCATCAGCCTGCTACGTTTTCCGAGTGCAGGCTTTTAGCATTTACTCCAAGTCAACCCGTGAGCACAAGAAGGATGCTCTGAGAAACACAAATGTTTGAAGTCAGGATAGTGGAAAACAGCCAAGTGCTCCCTGGCAGGTGCCCTCCCAAGGCCAGGCACTACCCGGTTGGCTCAGGGAACCCTCACACCTCCTCAGAGGGGCACCGTCACAGGTGGCAGCACGGGGGACACGGCAGACGGGACTCTCGGCTCTTCTGGCTCTGAAGCCTGGCATGGAAACCACCACGCAGGCCTTTCTCTCTCTTGTCAGGTAGCTGCAGCTTGACATCTGCCTGGGCAGCCAGGCAACGGATTTCTCTGATTATTGTGGTTGTCTGGAAACAGCAGCTGCAGCCTGGAAAGTGTTTTAACTGTCCTCTCCGCACCATTGAGGAGCTTGAAAGAAGAGTCCAGGGCACTTTCATTTCAAGTCCCATTGTCCAATGACCAGCAGACACTGTTTTCCTTCTTTCATTTTTCTTTTTCAGATATAAAAGTTGGAGGAGAGGGACTCAAAGTTGCAATATCTGCGAAAGCTTGCAGAAGGCTGTGGACTGCAGCATGGTGCCCCCGCCCCTTGGTTTTGCTCAGCCAACCTGAGGCCCCGAATCAGGAGGGACAGCCCAGCAGCCCGTCCAAGGCGTACTAGAGGGGTCCTCAGGAACCAGAAGAGGTGCATGCTGTCCTGCACGGATGCTTGTGCCCACCCGAAAGTCCCAAGCCAGGTCACCGTCCTCATCATTGCCCAGGACGAATTCCAAGTATAAACACGGAACCAACTGCTCCAACCCAGTGAGCTCAGAGCACAGCTACCCAGCTGGAAGGCTCTGCGGTGAGCAGTTCAGGTAGAATTCAGTTAGCGATGTTGATTTAGTTTTATGAAACATTTTAATAAAGATGCATTTCCTTCTTTCTTGCTCTTTTTTTTTTCCAAGCTGTGGGAACTGAACCCAGGGCGGCAGGTGCCCTGGATTCACTCTACTACAGATTCACTCCCCAGCTGAGATTCATTTTCTTAAAACAGGGTTGGAATCAGTCATCTTACGAGACAAAGGGTGGTTCAGGAGACCACAGAACAGTGTGAAACCCAATGTAATAGAGAACAGGGTTTGAAATTTTGTGTGCAGGGCCAATTTGAGGTCAAGAAAACTTTGTCTTTCAAATAAGAGGCTGGAGTATAGCTCAGGGGTAGAGACCTCCCTAGCATGCGTTAAGTCTTGGGTTCAATACCCAGCAGTGCAAAAATAAAAATATATACATAACGAGGAAGCATCCTGACTTATAGAGTGAATAACACCTGAGCCTGGAATGCTCTGGAAGGTTCTGGAAGCCCCCACTGACTTGTTCACAGGCCTCAGAACTCTTCTCGCAGGAAGGGCCTTCCCACCACAACACAGTCGTGTTCCCGAGAGCCACAGAATGAGATGGTGGCTGAATTCAGTGAGAGGAACGCAAGTGCTGAGGTCACATCTTCATCAATGCTTTGGAAGCAAGCATCTTCAGAGGGACAAAGCGGGAAGCTGCTCCTTGGCCTTGGTGACAAGCCAGTGGTGGGCGGGGGACAGCTCTGCTCTCTGAAGTGGCCATGGCCCTGGGCAGGGGGAGCAGTGCCCTGCTTCAGCCTCTACTCACGGAAGGCGGTCTGATTCGGAAAGAAGAAAAAGAACCAGGGGGACAAGAGAGAGCTGCATGGACAGATAAATCCCCAGTGCTCCCTAGAGAAACGCAACCTGCCCACGGGCAGTCGAGGGTGGCCATTAGGATGGGCTGCTTGTTGCTAATTCCTTCCTAACACTTTATCTGGCCTGTTACATTGTAATTGAATATAAAAGGACTCAAGCAATCAGAGGCATGTTCTCTTCAGCAGATGAAACAGCCTGTACCATTTTCACATAGGCGCAACACCTGCACTGACTTGCTGGCGTGTGCCACCGCGTTTCCGTCCTCTGCCTTCCTTGCGCTCGTCTCCGTCTATGTGTCTGTGTTCACCGACATCAATATTTATTAGTGATGTGAAGCTATTAGCGGGCATGCTGCGGTTGCCTAATTTTGTAGAGCATCCAGTTCGAACACTCTAAATAAACGCTTCCTCGTGATGATAATGATAATGATCCCAGCAGCGGCTGGAGTCCTACAGAGTTGGAGACAAAGCCTTCTAATGCTGGGGGTTAGGGGCTGGACTCCGGCAGCTCCAGAGAGCTGGGGGGGG
>PVKS010047089.1:0-12985 GCA_004027875.1 Aplodontia rufa | reverse complement strand
AGGAAGAAGGCTTTGCAGGAAAAGAACTGAGTGCTCATAGCTGGGCATCAGCAGGAATAATCAGCTGATGGTTGTAGGTGGAGGGGATCAAGTCTGGCAGCTCGGAGGACGGGCAGAGGAGCTCATTCCTCTTTCCTACCAGGACCTCACACTTCTGCACGCTTACCTTGCTTGTGTTGTGAGGTGTGTGGAGAGCAGCGAGAGGAGGTAAGAGAGAGAGGAAGAGAAGGCGGGAGCCGGTGGGAGCCAGGAGGGAGGCTTGATGACAGCCTGCAGCCGTTAGGCTCCAGATTAACACCCAGTAGCTGCCGGTTCCAGGGTGCCAGGCAACAGTTGGAGCTAACAATGATTAGACACAGGTAGTGTGTTGATCAGCTTCCTTCACTATAATGAAATACGTCAGAAGCAGAAAAAGTTATGTGGGCTTGTGGTTTCAGAGGCTTCAGTCGATCATGGCTTTGGGCTCAGGCTGAGGAGGCATGTCACGACAGGGCACAAGACAGGGAGCAAAACCACTCACCTCGCAGGTAGAAATGAAAGCTGTAAGAGAGAAGAGCCTGGGGTCCCACAATCCCCTCAAGGACGCGTCCCCAGTGACCAGGCACCTCTCACTAGGCCTAATCACTTAAAGATTCCACCAACGCCTAATAACCCCACACTGGAGATCAAAGCTTTTTTTTTTTTAAGAGGACAGCAAGAGAGAGAGAGGGAATAAATTTTTATTGAGTTTTTCACATGGCTTTTGTTGCTCTGACACTTAGTTGTGTAGGTGGGTGCTGGGGTTTGAACCCGTGTACTTGTGAATGCCAGGCAAGCACCATAACTGCCGAGCCACCACTGGCCTAGAGAACAAAGTTTTAACATATGAGGCTTTGGGGGACATTCAGAGTTCAAACTACAACAAGTATAATTCCTCAAACTCAATTTCTGAAAGATACCAAATCTTAAATGCATAAGTGCACATTTTAAACTACGTCAAATGGATTTTGAAACTGGCTTCTGTGACTATGATGGAAAAAGAGCAATGGATGTGTTATCCTGGACTGAATTTTTTTTTTTTTTTTAAAGAAAGAGGGGACAGTGAGAGAGAGGGAGAGAGAGAGAAAGAAAGAGAAGCAATTTTTTATTTATTTTTTTTTTTTTTTAGTTTTTCATGTGGCTTTCATTCCTGGATAGTTTGTGGTGTACGTGGTGCCGGGGTTGGAACTTGTGTACTCGTATGTGCCAGGCAAGCACCGTAACTGCCGAACCAGCGCTGCAGCCCCGAAAGATTTTTTTTTGAAAGATTTTTTTTTAATGGAGAAAAATGTTCTTCTCTTAGACATTCTACATGACAGCATCTGATAGACACCCACTACAGACAAAAGGACAGATGCTCCAAAGAGAGACTGGGTGCCCCGCACAGTGAGGCACAGACACACCACATTCATTGGAGAACACAACAGAACTCCTTCCTCAGCTCCCGTGTGTTTAAAATCAGAAGCTCCATCAAAAATCAGAGCCATCTAAATTCTGTTTTCCTAAGGGTTCACAGTGGGAGAGCATAAGCAAGCTGGTTTCAGACACCAGGAAGGGCTGGAACCCACTCTCCAGCATTGTAGGTGGGATCTAGAGAAACCCAGCAAGACTGGGCCAGGACAGGAAACAGCATGAGCATTTGACCTGCACCCTCTCCCTGCAAGACCCCTGCTGAACTCCAGGCTGGAGAAAATGAAAGGGTGCCATAACCATTTTACAAGCTCAGCTATAGGCTTCTGGGAGAGAGGAAAAACAAGTATCCTCCTCCTAAGAACTCAGCGTTGGTCCCTGGAAGGGCTTCCTGGGAGACAGAACTCCAAGAAACAATAGTTGGCAGTCAGATCAACGTACACCCAGATCTGCCAGAGCTGAGCCAGTTTCACATACATCTCTCAGACTCGGTTTCCACACCTGCAAAAATGGAGGTGTGAAAATTGCCATTCAACGGAGCTTTAAGAACAAAATCAGACGGTGCAGCATGCGGCACTGGTGAGCCCTCCGCAGAGGGGTTGCATTGCTCACAGGGGGTTCCTAGCATCCCAGGTGATGTCACTGTGGAGGTGGGCTTGGGGTCTGCCCCACCTGTGCAGTGTTGCTGTCCTCTGAGGTGCAGCCTTGGAAGAAACTACCAAGTTGGGGGATAAAATTAGGACACACACAATCAATTCTTCCATAGACTCTATCTGTCATTGGGGACGTGTGTAAGATCCGAGGACAAACTGTACTAGTAGTAGCAGCCCAGATTCTGCTGCCCTAATCTGCTTTTTTATATCAATGTCCATGCAGGGCGGGGGTGGAGCTTTTTTACATCATCTTCACCACCCCCAGGGCATCTTGAAGTGGTTCCCAAAGGATATCATTCACATGAGACATCCAGGTCCAGCCAGCTAACGTCTGCAACAGCCATTTTCAGCCCCTGCTCAGGGCAAAAGGGGACCACATGAGGGACTCACCTGGGCCCCATGTCACGTAAGCACACTGCCTTGGTAGGGCACAGCCTACACAGGACAACCTGCCTGCCTCTACTGTACCCATGGTTACTGCTTTCCCAGAAAGCCAAAATATATGGGAGCTGCACAAACTGCCTGCAGAAGAAGAGAGGATGACTCTGGGGCAGATTAAAGGTGACCATGATCTTTGACCATTCTCTTAAGCAGCGGGGGCGGGGGGGGGGGGGTTACTTTCTATGCTTTTGAATTAACACCGCCTTGTGATTACTTTGACAAAAAGACTGCATGAAAAAGTCTCCATTTCAGCTTCTAAACTACAGCTTCTGCCTGGTCTCTTGGAATTTTGACCAGCCATGCTGAAATCTAACGACCTTGCTGGAGACACCACATGGAGAGGGTCCAAGGAGCCAAGGCTTCCAGCTGTACTGCATCACGCCAGGGATGTGAACGAAGCCATCTGGGACCAGACAAGCATCGGAAGCATACCAGCAAGTGGTCCAGTAGTTGGCACTTGAGGAAGAAGACCCTCCCAGCCAAGCTTCTTGACCCACAAAACCATAAGAGCTAATACAATGGTGGTTGCCTTAGCCAATTAAGTTTCCTAATACACTGTTAGGCAGCAATGGAAGCAGTCATCTCCCCCGTTCATGGCCTTACTTTTCACAGCTTCAGTTACCTATGGTCAACTGCCATCTGAAAATATTAAATGGAAAATGCCAGAAAGTAAGCACTTCTTAAGTTTTAAACAACTTTTATTACAGCATGTTGTTGGAGTTGTTCTATTTTATTTGTAGTTATTTTTCCTAATCTCTTCCTATGCTTAATTTATAAACTAAGCTTCATCACAGATATATATTATATATATATACAACATTATATATATATTATGTATAATATATATTATGTATATTATATATTATGTATAAATTATTATTATAATTATTATTATTATTATTACATAAAACATTATATACAGGGCTTGGTACTATCTGAAGCTGCAGCTGCAGGCATCCACGGGGGTTCTTGGAATGGATTCTGCATGAATAAGAATGTCCATTATGGAAAAATCCTCTCTTCCTGTTTCAGGGTTCTACTATGTCACTCTAGCACCAAAGCAATATCAATGTATGTCCTGACTTCTTAAGATCTTGGGTAACTGAGGTTTATCTCACATTCACAATGGACATTAGAAATCCACACCTCCCCCCCACCCACCCACCCACCCATGAGGAGATTGGGCCACACAGTAAGTATGTAGAAGACACACCCCTCCCTTCCATAACTGGAAGTCTATTAAAGGTCACAAGGAATGTGCCTGACCCTTGTACTCACTCCAAATCCATTTTCTCACTGGCATGTCCTTGTACTCTCAAGCTAAGGCCCCCAACAGAGGACCCAAATCTACATTAAGCTGCAACTTTTCCATGCATAATTTTCCATTGTTTAGCAAAGCAGAAAATTCCTAATAATCCCCAAGTATTTGTCTGGTTACACTTCCCACCCATCTCTCTTGCAAGAGAAGTGAGACAACTCGTAGGTCTCTTTCCTCCCAGGATATGCCTGGATTTCAAGGGCTTTAAAAGGTGCTGTTAGCACAATCCAGACCTAGAGTTTTCAATAGGTTTTGGCACATCAGCTGAACACGTTGGAATATTGTCAGCACGGATTCTGGAGTGGCTCAGGGCTCTATGCGGGGGCAGCAGCAGGTCAGATAAGATCTGTTTGGTGTTTTGCATGCTTCGTATTGACAACTGTGAGTCAAATTCACTGCACTCGCGGCTTCGGCGCCTGAACATTTATTAAACTAGAACTTGCTTACATTTGCATGGGACTTTTTAAAGATTTTATGCTGTACTATCAAATCAGTGAAAGTGCTCAGAGGGAGGCCAGTGACAAAAACACACACCACGTACAAGATTACGGACACTCAGGAACAGAAGGGACAATGTCATTTGTGCTCCTGCCATGTTGATAATGTACTTTTGTTATTACTCTCACTAACATGGTAAAATAGGTATCACTTTCCACTGTATTACAGGACAGATGTCAGGAATACATAGAAATTGTAGTCAGAAGAATAAATAGCACAGATGGAACTCAAAAGTGACTTTTATGAAGCCAGATCCAAGCTTTTTATGTTTACCTGTCTACCTATAGTAAATGTCTTTTTGCCCATTGATAGTTCATGCCCTCTGCTTTTGGCACTAGCCCTTATTTTCTTTAGGGGAACCATGATTTTTCTTTATAAAATAGTCTCAATAAGACCATCAGTCAAAATCCCCCAACTCGAAGCCTCTGGCCAAGAATTCCCCTTCTTAAACTCTGACTTCTGGGTATAGAAAATGTGGAGACAAATTGCTGGCAATTGTATCACTCTGCCCTGTCCGACCCTGACAGTCACTTTTCCTTTCCTGACAGTTGCAACTTCACCCCATTTAACGGATTCCGGTTTAGTTTCAATCAGCCAGTTGAAATCCATTGTTCGCAGCCAAAGAATCTTCACACTGAGCCCCAGTCAAAAGCATGGTCCATTTCAGGATGTTCTAATCCAACTTCTAATATGAAGATTATATAATATAATCTATAATGTTTTTTACTGACCACTGTGTAGCAGGATGTTGGGATATTTCCATTGTTTCAGAATTGACGTCAGCACCCAAATCTGGGGACGAAGAGGTTAAGAAACATCAAAATTCCAAAAAGAATCAACAACCAGAAATCTTCCTCAGAGCTCCCTATGTAGGAGGCAATCACGCTGGCTTTATTAGCCATCTCTGTTTTCTGTACATGGAGGCTTTGATGTCTTGGGGCTCCACTGACCCAGGAGGACATACCCCTCCCAGGATTAGCTGATTCATAGAGACAGCAGGTGCCTCATCCCCATCCCATCTTTCCAATGTACACAGCCAAGCCAGAGCCCACAACCCCAACCACTTCCTCTATTTGACTTTCACACTCCTAGCCACTAACCCCCTGCCCTACCCACACCAAGAGCCAAGTAACAGACAATTATGGACAGCTCCTCTTCCCCTGAGCATACTGAAGGAATTCAGACCTGCCAGTCCAAAGCCTGCTTAGCCCTGCTCATCTGTTCCCCCAAATCCTCTGCCTCCTCACCGACCCCGCTGCTTCTCCATGTGGTCCTATGTTAATGTTTGGATCAGAAATATCCCCCAAAGATCATGTGCAGGCTTAGTCACCAGACTATGGCACTGTTGGGGGTGGTGGAGCTTTAAGGGGTGGGGCCTAGGGGAAGGAAGTTAGATCTCTGGGGGCATGCCCTTGAAGGGGATATTGGGATCCTGGCTCTCCTCCTTTTCTCTCTGTCTCTTCTCTGCTTCTCAGCCACCACAAGGTGAGCAGCTTTGCTCGCTCCCCTCTATGATGCTCTGCCTCACTGCAGGTGCAGAACAATGCCCCCAACAACCGTGATCCAAAATCAACCACTGTCCTTTAAATTCATCTTCCTCAGCTAGAATACATGGGGAAGCAGTATGTTAGACGGCTAAGCTAATAATAACTTCAAATTGTATGATTCTCAGTGCAACAGGGAGACGACTCCCTAGGATACTTGGAGGCGTAGGGATGGGGAGGGTGAAGGAAGAACTCCTAGGAGACTGGAGGGTGGGAATATGGGGGAATCATCTCAGAAGGAGATCTCTGCCCTCCACGAGATATCCATTTAACTCAGGAGTTCTTCTGGGGGAAACAGCAACAGGGGGAACCCAAGATGGGCATCCATGATATGGCATTAGCCCTGGATAACTAAGTATATATACATTGGTTTTTGAATGTTTGATAATGTTTCCCCCTCAATTGTATCTCTATATCCATCTAATAAAAAATAAATAAATAAAAAAATTTCATTGTCCTCAGGTATTTTGTTGCAGCAATGGAAATCTAACAGACCATTCCTGATAAGGCTTACTTCCTGATTCTTCTCTCATGACAGTCCTGCCCCTGGTCTGTATGTATTATCAGACCTTGTTAAAACAAGTCAGATACCCTTAAAGCTCTGGTCTTGCTCCCCAGACACTCCCTACCTGAGCCCCCTTTAAAAAGAGAGTCACATGGAGAAAAGGACTGCTATATGCAGAGGCTGCCACCAGCCTCGTGCAAAGCAATGGCTCTCCCACGTCCTTCCAAAGCTAAGCGGAGAGGTGGGGGTTCCAGGAGTGTCTCTTCCAACAGGGCACCTGCAGGAAGGGAGAGTAGCATTGCCTTCTCCAATTGGAGATTTCTGCCCTTAACAGACTAGTTAACAGGAGAAAAGAGAACTGGAGACAATGCGAGTTCCAGAGGGCAATTGTGCAGCAGCCTTCAGGCCACTGCTGGGCATGGTCAGAACACATTAGTTTCCCAAGGGTTGAGTGGATACTGTGGAATGTAACTGGGCTTGAGCCATCTTTCTGGTACCCCACCAGGAGGGCTGCCTGCCAGGCGACCAGACTTTCATAATGGAGCTGACAAAGAATGGGTATCAGCCCAGAATCAGGGAATTGGACAGTACGGAGACTCCACAGGGTCTTCCAAAGAATTCAAGCAATACCCCCAAGATAGCCAGCATCTGGACACCTGCCACATGGCATAAAGCTTATAACTGGCCAAACAAGTCTCAGTCAGAGAAGCAGCAGCAGCTATAGAGAGAGCTGTGAATGTACTCAGATGAGGAGTAAGGTTGGTGGGACGGCAACAGTGGTGGTGATGGTAGTGGTGGTGTTAATGGTGATAATGGTAATGGTGGTGGTGTTGGAGGTGACATATGGTGGCCTGGGAGCTGGGATTTGTTAATAACTAGGAGGGACACAAAAGAAGTTTCTGGGAGCTCTCTGATTTTTTATTTAATTTACACAAGTGTATTAGTGAAAATTCAATGAGCCCATTGTGCACATTTCTGTGTGTACGTTGTACTCCAGTTTAAACATCCACTTTCAAAAATAGGACACTCACAATATCCACTCTACCCAAAGACAAGTCCTCTACAACCCAGTTCCTCGTTCATGTCTTGTTGATTCTTGGGGACCCTGATCTTCCTGTTTCTCCCTCTGTATCTGTAACACCACCTTCAAATGCAAAACAAAGAAATTTGTTTCTGCTAATGTTTTAGGGTGGTGTTCCCCTCCCCTCTGCTTTAGGGACACTTCTTCATATCCATGAATGCTCAGCCCTTACCCAAAGCTCAAGGGGCACTCTTTAAAGCAGATCTCTGGAGTTTTCCCTCTGTAAGCACTCTCTTTGCTCATATTCATGCCCTGGAAAACACAGCTATTTTGATCAACTGCCTCTGTCTCTTCAATGCGAAGAGACCATCAGCTCCACCCGGGGTGTCCCCTGGGTACTACAGCCTGGGTGCTCACTCCAGGCAATACACTCAGTCAAAGCACAGGACTCAGCTCCTTTGTTCCCCCCTCTCACAATCCCTGTTCTCTGATACCTGATGATCAATATCCAAAAGCCACAATGTCATATTTTTTATCTTATCATTTGGTTGTTTATGATGGAAGGGTAAATCTGGTGCTCATCAGTCCACAATGACCACAGCAGAAGGCCCTGAACTTAATTTTAACAGCTTTAGATGGCCATAAAATTATGATGTCTGCTAAAGATTCATTAAAGAACAGGAAAATTAAATTGGGAGTGAGAAATAAGACATCATAGGAGAGAAACATTGTTTGCGTTTGTTGTGGTTTGGATATGATGTGTCCCCCAAAAGCTCCTGTGTTAATTCACAAATGTTTGAAGGTAAAATAACTGGGTTGTAAGAGCTGTAGCCTGACCAGTGCATCCTAGTTTGAATAGACTAACTGGGTGGTAACTGTAGGCTGCAGACTGTGGTTCCCTGGGAGAATGTTCTGGAAGGGTGAATCTTCCCTGCAGTTCCTTGCCTTCCCTCTCTCTCCTCTTGGGTGCAATGAGCTGGGAGCACTTCTGTGCCGTGACTTTCTGCCATGATGTTCTGCTTCAAGTTCTTGTCTAGGGCCCAGAGCAATGGAGTTAACCGACTGTGGCCCGAGCCTCTAAAACCCTGATCTAAAATACTTCCTCTCCTCTAAGTTGTACTCACCAGGTATTTTGATCACAGCAATGAAAAACTGATTCAAGATCCACTGAGTTCAGGCCAATGAAGGAAGACACCATTTCCATACACTTACATTTTATCAGGTACCAATATCACTTCATAATCAACAGTTTTAGTATATTGTCTGTGTGTTCTTTGTAAATTTGTGGCCATGAAAATGATTCTATCTTAGATTGCGAATAAGGAGGGAAACTGCCAAATACATTGCCACTACCCATAGAAACTGACAAGCTTGGAACCATGATGAGAAATAAGGTTCGCTACTGTCTTTACAAACGGACATGCACCGTGATAGGAAGTGGAAAAATTACAAGCCAAAGAGGTTTTACTAATAACCTTCACTATTTACTGGGGGTCTTTCCTAGACATGTCTCCTTTCCTGATTCTGCAGGTAATGTACAAGAATATTAAAAAAAGAAATGACATGGACCCATTACAGCACAGATCCATTCAGGCCATGTACAACCAGCACATTAACACATAAACTGAGCCCCTCAGCAGCTCTTAAAGTTATGTATACTTAGGAACTCAGGGGAAACTAGCCTAATCCTTTCCAAAGGCTTCCACAATTTCAGATTTACGTAATACCTCCTGAGCACCTACTGTATTCCCGGTACTGTGCAGTTACACACATATTATCCAATTGAATTTTCACAGCACAACACAATATATTCCCATTTTGCTAAAGAGAAAACCAAGTTTTATAGAGTTTGTGCAAAGAAGTGGCTTTCTTCTGAGAAATTGGGAGTAAAATACACAAACAACATAAGCTTTCTGATTTGATGGATCAGGACTGATAGTTGCTCAAGAGGCCAATGACAGGGAAATCATTTTTAAAAGTAAAACATACATGTCTTGAATCTTATATTTTACCATAGCGTACAAATGTACCAGTCAATGGCCAGTCCTTTCATTTGAATTTATATACTTATTACAAAAAAAATGACTGTATGTAAGTCATTAAATTTTTAAAAGAACTTGCAAAACCTTGCTGATTTTTACTTTTGTTCAAATGTTATTGAATAAGTAAACTAATAACGTAAGCTCCCTGAACAGGGGAACTTCCTATGCTTATAGAGCCGATTAGAAGCTTAGAGAGCTCAGCTGACGTTCCACAGGGGTAAGACTTCATTGCTCTGCATTTTTCCAATGTTTCCTACCCAGCATGCCTCTCCCTCCCTGAATTTCTTCTGGAAGTCACTGAAGTTAGGCTGTTATCTTAACAGGGGAGAAGGATGGGATTTAGAGCCATCCGGTTTGGTAGAGCTAGTTTGAATTAACGCTGAGATCTGTAAGGGGAAGCATGTGCGTACTAGCCTGCCTTTCTCTTCTCTCACTTTGCACATATTTTGCTGAAGGTGTTGGCTTTTGTTTCTGTGGTGGAGTCCCTGCCCATCTTTTGCACATCTCAATACAGCAATGTGCCCCATTAGTCAATTTTTCTCGGAGAGTGTGATGAGGGCATCATTTGAGAAAGTTCCCAAAAGATCACTAGGAATAACAGATTTTAAAACACAGCATAAACAAAATCTTAGGAGACTACATTTTAATTTTACTATCGTTTGTGTCTTCTGGGTTTGCTTCTGTATTAACCGGGTGCTTCCATTCCAAGGTGGGTTATTTACCTTACGAACAGAAATTTATGATGAGTCCAGATGGCCCAAGAAAAATCATAAAAGTAACAGGTGCAAAAGGGAAAATTATATCTGGTTTGCCAGGAACCCAAAAGTTGGGGCCTGAAATGTATTACACTGTAGTGTAATTTCACAGACGGATAAAATGTGGTAAAAACAAATCAACCTAGGGATGGAGAGGTGGCTCAGTGGTATAGTGCTTGCCTGGTATGCACAAGGACCTGGGTTTGATCCCCAACACCATACATTCAATTAAGTGGAGGAAAAACAAAAACAGATGAAAAAATAAAATTAACACACACACTCTCTATGTCTCTCTCTTAAAAAAAAAATAATCAACCAGCCTGGGTCCTAGACATTGAGAAGAAAATAAATGGTCTTCTTTTAATTAAATTATTGTCATCCTATAACATCATAACATAACTTTCATTTAATTTCACATTTCCCATAATAACTCTTCTTGAGAGAACTCCAATCGGCATTGGATATACTCATTTTCACATAGGGGAGTTTGTATGTGTTCTACACAAAGTCAAGGGAAAAGACCTTTCCAAGCCCTGAGTCAGCCTATCCTGCTCCATCAGTGTCAAAGAGAGCCAAACAGACTCTCCAAAAGTTGGCTTCTACAAAAGGGTTCCTCAGGAGTGCAGACAGACACAAGCAGAAAGGCTCCCAGGTCCAAGGACTGCCCTTTTCCACCAACGTCAAACACGTTTCACAACTGACCTGCCAAGAATGTGGATCCTGCTTCAAGATACACAGTCTGAGACAGCACGTAGCAGCCAAAAGAGGGAATCTCCATTTAGCCTGAATTCGAGTCTATCCCCTACAGATGGACAGTGTGTATATGGACTGGCAAGGATCCCAGCCCTTGGCCGCACTCTGAAGTTCAGGATTACTTCAGAAGTAGATTGAAGAGATAAAGCAATTCCTCCAAATATGCCTTTGCTCTCCCTGGGGATGTGCAAAGTGCCATTGAGGGAGGTTTGCAGGTTCAATCTTTTTATGAGCAGTTTGACTGGGACGGGTCCTGTGGCAACCATATATCCACAGCGGGGTGCGCAGGCACCCACACAATAAAATTCCCTGGTGTCAGGATACTTAAACTCCACCACATCATGCATTGCCCTTTCTTGGACTATTTTTATGGCCTGTAGGTCATAAAGAACTAAAATAAAGACAGTGCAGTCTGTGGTAAGAGCTATATACCAGAAGCAAGGAAATCAAGGTGGTGATCTCTGGTCCCACACAGACTTTTGATTATTTTCCTGTCCTTAAATACCCAAAAGTACCTAGTTCCACCCATATAATGGTGTAAAATGGGTATAATCCTTAAGGTAGAGGAAGCCCTCTGGGGGACACATGACCAAATCTTCTGTGACATTTGGAAGAAAATGTGTCTAGGCAGTGGTGAATGGGGGTGGAAAGCATAGTCTGCCATCTCTTGCAGAGAGTTATGTTGCCTTTCCATACTGGAACTGGATTATCTAAGAGAAGTATGTCAAGTTTAACAGCCCACCACCTAAACCTATTTATTCGAAATACCTGAGGATCTGCTTGTGGGATTCAGTGTTCTTTGCTCCAATAAAGCCCTAAACTCATTGTGTCAAGACACAACTTACTAATGCCCATTTCTGGGTTTTCACGTGTTAGACTCCACAAATCTGGAGTGTCCTACCACTTCCTCCACAAGGAAATCTCATAATCAGCACATCTCTACTAGAAGTCAGAAAAATATACCAAAGGTACAAGAAGAGAAAATGCTCTCCATTCACTTTCAAGATCGCCATGAAATGGATCATTTTATCTCCTTAAATACCAAACATTCTGACACTAGAAGATGGAGATCTTAATGGAAAGTAATCACAGACATTTTGGGGAACTGTTTTTGAAAATTTATTTTTTTAAAAAAAAAAGCTTTTAAGGGAGCTGGAGCAGTGGCTTAGTAGTTATGGCACTTGCCTAGCATGTGCAAGTATGCGAGTTGAAACCCCAGCACACGTACACAACAAAATGTCCAAGGAATGAAAGTCATATGCAAAACTAAACAAAAATTACTTCTGTCTCTCTCACTATCCCCTCTTTCTTTAAAAAAAAAACTTCTGGGTCAAGATAGTATCGTGTATGAATTATGAATTGTTTGGAACTTTTATGGGAAAAAAAGAATTCTCTAAGCTAGTCTAAAGAATGGAAGTAGAAAATACAAATTACCTTTTCTTGTCACTATAACTGAATATTTCAAGAATGGGATACTTATTTACAAAAAAAAAAAAAGCATGTCTAACTCATGGTTTTGCAGTCTGGGAAGGCCAATATCTAGGTGCCAGTATCTCCCAGCATCTGGTGAGGGGCTTCTTGATGCAGCCTAACATGGCAGAGGTATCATATGGTGAGACTTGAAGTGAGCTAGCTCAGGTCTCTCAGTCTCTCTTCTTCTTCTTATAAAGCCACTGATACTATCACGGGGCCCACTCTCATTATCTCATCCAATCTTGATTACCTCCCAAAGTCACCGTCTCCAAATACCGTCAACTTATGAATTTGGGTATTAAGTTTCAAACATAAATATTTGAGGATGCATACAAACCAGAGCAGAAAGGAAAGGGAAAACAGTAACTTCATGGTGGAGAGACTAGCCAACACTGCCTTCACTAAGTGGCCAAGTTTCACACTACCATTGATGACATGCATACATCACATCAGTACACCCCAGTACAATGTGGTGAGAGGTGCACTAGTTAGCTTTGCATTGCTGTGACCAAACTATCTGATGAGGACAACTTAGCAGACAAAAAGTTTACAGG
>PVKS010047088.1:0-12982 GCA_004027875.1 Aplodontia rufa | reverse complement strand
TTTCCCCCTCAATTGTATCTCTATATCCATCTAATTAAAAAAAAAAAAAGGCTGATTCAGCATTGTTGTGTCCAGCCAAACCTGAGGCTGGAGTTGCCCCAAAAGGCAGGGAAGTCCCCAAAGGGACTGTCCCAAACCATCCTGAGATGGAGCCAGTTGGGATTCCAACAAAGAAGCAGTAAACGTCAGGTGATCAGTCCAAAGTGTCAATTATGGAAATTTACTTTCTGAGTTTTGCTGCCGCTCTGGTGGCAGACAGTAACAGAGAGGCACGCTTTACCTAGGTATGTATGCAACTAAGGGATGAAGGCATGGTGTTCACAGGAGGGCTTAGGGAATTTAGCTCAGGGTCAGGGTTGGTTTTGTTCAGTTTTATGCAAGGACCTGAACACCTTTATCAGTGGGAATGTCCAAGGGCCTGAGTTGGGTTCAAGTCTTTCAGTCAAAATGTTCAGCTGGCAGGACCACAGACCAGTCAAGGTGCTCTGTGTCTTTCTGGTCAGGACAGAGAAGAAATTGGGGGAAATTGGGAGCGGTTGCTGTAGGAGTGAGGAAAAAAATTCCACACCTGTGAATCAAGAAGCTCATGTCCAATAAAACCATCTTTTAAAAATAAAGATGAAATAAAGATAATCCCAGGTAAACTAAAAACCAAGAGGATCCATTGCTCAGACAAAGAATGGAGTAAGGAACTCACTTCCGTACTACAGAGCAACAGCAATCAGGATAGTGTAGTGCTGGTAAAAGGGAAGACATATAGATGCATAGCACAGAAATGTGAGCTCAGAAATAATCTCATGAGTCTGTGGTCAAATGATTGCTGGAAATAGTGCCAATACCACCTACAGGGATAAGGCTAGTCTTTTCAATAAATGGTGCTAGGAGCTATAGCTACATGCTGCATGAAATTGTATCCTTACCTCATACCATATCCAAAGCAACTCAAAATACACCAAGGGTGTAAGAGAAGAAATTATAAACAAAGTACAACAGGAGAAACATCTTCATGGACTTGAGTTAGGCCGTAATTTCTAACGTATGACACAAAAATATAGGTAATAAAATTTAAAAATTGACAAATTGAACTATAATAAAATTTAAAACTTTTGTGCCCAATAATGTCACCAAGAAAGTAAAAAATAGGCAAGGGGGGCTGGAGTGGTGGTTTAGTGGTTTTGATGCTCGACTTGCATGCACAGGGACACGGGTTCAAACCCCAACACCAGGTACACAGCAAAGTGTCAAGTAATGAAAGCCACAAGGAAAACTAAATAAAATTGATTCTCTTTTTCCCTCTCTCTCTCTCACTGTCCCTCTTTCTCTTAAAAAAATAGGAAGTTAAAAAAAGGTACAGAGTGGGAAATATATTTGTAAAGCATTTATTTGATATGACACTTGAATCTGTAATATATAAAGAACTCCTATGATTCAATAAAAAGACATAACTTGTTTTAAAAATTGGCAAAGGATCTGAATAGATAGTTTTTCAGGGAAGATATATACATTGACAACAAATATAAAAAAACAGGCCAACACCTTTTTGGACATCCACCTTCCTGAACTGTGAGAGAATCTATTTCTGTTATTTAAGCCTCCCTATGTGGTATTCTAGGAGCTCTAGCAAGTTAATGCAGAGGGGAATGGAGAGAAGCAACACATTTTCTGCTTTGATGGTGTGACCGTATGCTAAAGAAATGAGGCAACTGAAATTACCAGGGGCTGTGGTTTGAATGTGTGTGTCTTTCTAAAACTCTTGTTGAAACTCTGAAGCAAAGGTATTGAGAGGTGGGCCTTCAGGAAGTGATTCGACCAGGAAGGCTCTGCCTGGTGGGTAGGACTGAGCCCCACAAAAGGTCCAAAGGACAAAGTTCAACATGTCCATCACTATTTTCCCATCTGCTTTCCACCACGTGAAGACAGGGTTTGTCCCCTCGGAGGACATAGCAACAAGCACCATCTTGGAAGCAGAAAGCAGCCCCTACCAGACGAGTGGGAATTAAATTGCAGCTATTGGTGCTCTTAGAAGCCCCCACAAGTGGGAATTGAATTCTGCTGCCTTTTTAGTGACTTCAGATTCCCCAGCTCATTAGTCATAACTACTACTCAACACTACCCTAATTAAAGTCACTGCACCACTGTGACCCCTGAGGCCTAGGAGTGGTTTGAGTTTCTGCTGGAGACCTGAATGTGTGTGTCTATACACATATGCATAAATATGTTATTTTTCAAAAAGTCTTTTGGACTTGTTCGTCTAAATGTAATAGATCCTCCTAGAGAAATAAATTCCAAGCATGAGTTAAATATGAGACTTCATGTGGTTTTTCTTTTTCCTTCAAATAACCATTTATTATGACATTTACTTGGAAAAAAATATGATTTCATAGAAGATGCCTTTCCCTGTGATTGGGAACGTAGAGGCTCTGGTCCCTCTTGCTGAGGAATCACGAAAAACACAAAGAAGACCGCTGATGCCAAACCCAGCTCTGATGCATTCAGATCAGTTTAGTGGCTCTGGCTTGGATCAGGCTGGGTATGGGTCTATTAGTCTATGGGTATTTCTTGAAGTAACTGAGCTAGTTAGGGTTTTGGAAGAAGATGGGTGATTTTGTGATGATCTCCATGAGTGTATATGAAGTGAATTTTTCCCCTATGTGATTTTACAGGGAGGAATCAAGGTTAGAGAGAAGTACCCACTAATGAATGCAAGAGTCAGGAAAGTACAGAGCCCCTTAGAGGCTGGGTCCTCAGGACATGATTGACAGGCTCCCCTTAGCACCTGACATCAACATGAGACCTTAACTCTCCTCAAACATTTTTTGGGGTCATCCAAGATCTCACCCAATAAAACTTCTGGTATAGCCAGTTTTCTTCATATCATACCAGTGGCTCTGAGGTGGGAGTTATGGTTTGGATATGAGGGGCCCCCCAAAAGCTTGCAAAACAGGGAAGTTCAGAGGTAAAATGGTCAGATCTTGGGAGTTGTAACCTAATTGGTGGATTGAGCCATTTGATAGATTAATAATTGGAATGAATTCATGGGTGGAAACAGTAGTCAGGTAGGGTGTGACTGGAGGAAGCAAGTCACCAGGTGTGTGCCCTTGGGGATTACATTATCTCTGGCTCCTGGCACTAAAGCTGTCTGTGCTTCCTGGCAGTCATGTCCTGGGCTGCTTTCCTCTGTCATGCCCTTCTACCATGATTTTCTGTCTCACCTTGGGCCTAGAGCCATGCCTTTAAGCAGTCATTTAGGGTTAGATGAGGTCATGAGGGTGGGGTTCCCAGAAAGAGACAATTGAGAGCATCCTGTCCTGTCTCTCACCCTCCTCCGCTGTCCTCCATTTCTCCCTCTCCTAGAACCACACAGCACACAAAGGCCGTGTGAAGGAGTGGCCGGGACGATGACAAGGCATATTACTCAGCCTGAGGTATGGCACACCATTTCTCAGCCACCTGGAGTCATGGTAGAAGTAACAGCTCTACCTCCTGAGCCACAAAGAGCAACAGATATGGTGATTCTTCCAAAGAAAATTGAGGAAATGTATATCTCACAGGAAAAAAGGCAATTCCAAACTACACAGCTACCCACAGTCACCAAAATGGTTGAACCGCAATCTGAATCAAGGCTTGGTACAAATACAGAGGCAGAAGGGCTGGAGCAGTGGCCCAGTGGTAGGAGTGCTTGCTTGGCATGTACGAGGACATGGGTTTGAATCCCAGTACCACATATGCAACCAAGTGTCAGAGAAACAGGCCAGATGAAAAAATAAAGTTGATTCTCTCTTTCCTCTCTCTCATGTTCTCTCTCTCTTTTTTTTGTTTTCTTAGAGGGAGAAAGGAAGAGAGAGAGAATCAATTTTTTTTTTCTTCTGGCCTTTGTTTCTCTGACACTTTGTTGTGTACATGGTGCTGGGATTTGAACCCTTGTCTGCAGGCATGCCAGGAAATCGCCATAATGGCTGAGCAATAGCTCCATTCCCCACCTCTCTCTTACCAAACAAACAAACAAAAAACCAAATGGAGGCAGTGAAGTATAGCAACTTGAGTCTCTGTCTGCTCTTACTAGCTGTCTAACTTTCAGGAAGTTACTTAAGCCATTCTGTTCCTCGTCTGTACAGTGGGAATAATATAACCTGTCTCCTAGGATCTCATGAGGATGGAATTAATAAAAAAATAGTTCCTAGTACATCTTGAATGTTGGCTTCCACTATGGATAGTCTTTTGTAAGGTTCTGCAAGCTAAGGATGGGGCAGTTGACCAATAATCCAGAAACCAGTAAGACTGGATTATGAAATGTCTCAGTCAGAACGCAGAACTCATCTCAGAGGTGGTACAGTGACCAGAGCAACCCCGTGGTGTTGGCTGGTGGTCAGGGACATAATGGGAGAGGGATGGGCTGTGACTTCTGTTGTTCTCAGGGGCCATTAGTACCACCCGAGGAAGTACCTCCATTTTCCCAGCCAGATTCATTTGTAAAGGAGCCTCTAAAACTTGGTATCCTGTCTACCTCAATCTTGAATTTCACCTAGAAAGATTTGGGGCCATCTGGGAACTGGGCATGAGCAGTTCTTGTTAGGTTGATGCTATCCTGGAGGAGATTTTTTCCTTCCTCCAAGTCAATTAAACACTTTCTATGATCCAGGCACGCTGGGAGATAGGAATCACAAAACCTTGGCCTCTGGGCTTAAGGAGTTTGTGAAGGAACACATAGAGATGAGAGAAAGAGCGTAGCCAAACACAGAATATATGACAGGTACAAAATGCTTTGAAAAACGAAGTCAGGTGAACTCGCATCTGGGTGAAGACTTCCTGATAAGGAGAACAAGAAATTGAAAGACTCAGTGAAGTATCTGTCTTTGAGAAGAAGCCCTGCTTGAGGGGACACTGCCTAGGCAGAGCAAAGCAGCTTAAACACGCAGAGGAAGTGAGGGCTAAAAAGAAGGGGCAGGCCCATCTGGCCATTCCTTTGTGGAGAGTCGGGTATAGTTGTCTCCATCGTTTTCCTGGGTTTAATGTGACTATGTCCAGACTTAAGCACCTGCCAAGCATGTTAAGTGGAATTGTCAAGAAAACAAAGACTAGATTCTAGAACTATTCCTTCAACGTTTTGAGGGAAAATGAATTCTATCCTTCCAGACTTTTAATCATGTAGGAGGGTAAAGTGAAGAAGTGTTTTACTATTCAAGTTCTAAAAATGCTTCTTAAACATCCTTGATCGTAGAGCAATGAGAGGATGTGTACTATTAACAAGAATCAAATGAATCAGGAAGATCTAGGAGTCATAGAGTTCAGTATGCCAGAGAGGTGGGGAGATTCTTAGGACAATAGTAAAGGAAGATTCCAGAACATCAACTATGTAACAAAGAGAACACCCAACTTCAGGAGATCTGTTTTCAAGAATCTGAAATTATTAGAATGCTTAGTGTTCCTAAAAATTGAGGTGCGGACTTCCCTTTTCCAGATTGGTTTGTAAGGATCTTAGAAGTCACCACTCTTGTCCTAACAACAAGCAAAAAGTTGAACAAATTGAAAATAACAATTCTTCCTTCTTGGCTCCATCAGAGACATAAAGCCACTGGGTAAACTACTGTCCCAGAAAGAAGAGAGACAGTCAGGTGGAGATAGAGAGTCAGAGCTAACCAATCATAAATCCACCAACAGAAACCACAGGGACCAGCACCAGGATAGGAAAACCCGGACTGCAATTGTTGAGGTTTGGTATGGATAAGTCTGAGCATTAAAAGACTCATGGAGATCCTGCCATGGGAAGAGCCCACACATTTGCGAATTTTACCTCTAAGAGTTTGACCATGTCTTCATAGTGAATATCAAAGAAAAAGCCCCTCATGTTTCTGACAATGAAAGAACAGCACCCTGTTCTCCTTAACTCTTGTTTCTCAATCAGAACCTGACCTGATGGATTATCAGAGCCTACCTGACCAGAAAGGAGGGAAATATCCTCAAATCCAGACAATTCTGGCTTCCTTTTATGGTTCAGGTTTGGAATGTCTCCCATGTGTTGAAGGGTTGGTCCCCAATACAGCAATGTTCAGAGGTGGGGATCTGGGGAAGTGTTTGGATTTTGGGGAGTTCTAACCATATCAGTAGACTAATCCAGTGATGGAATCCTAATTTGATGGCATTATTAGGAGGTGGTTTAAACTTTAAGAGGTGGGGCCTGAAAGAGCTACATAGAAACTTCTCAACAGAGGACACTGAGCAAGCCAATGAATACATGAAAAAGTATTTTAAATCACTAGTAATGAGAGAAATGCAAATCAAAACCGCATTAAGATTTCACCGCACTCCAGTCAGATTGGCAAAAATGAAGAATATAAACAATAACAGATGCTGGAGGGTTTGTGGGGAGATAGGAACACTAGCACACTGTTGGTGGAACTGCAGACTGGTCTAGCCCCTCTGGAAAGCAGTGTGGAGAGTCCTCAAAAAATTAGGGATGGACCCACCATATGATCCAGCTATCCCTCTGCTAGGTATTTTTCCATGGGATTTAGAATCAGCACATTACAGCAACACAGCAAAAACTATGTTCATAGCAGCTCAATTTACAATAGCTAAATTATGGAAGCAGCCCAGATGCTGCTCTGGGTTGAATAGATTCAAAAACTGTGGTACATATATACCATGGAGTTCTACTCAGCAATTAGAAACTGTGAAATTGCAACCTTTGAAGGTAAATGGATAGCGATAGAAGAAATCATATTCAGTGAAGTTAGCCAAACCCAGAGAGCCAAGAGTTAAATGTCTTCACTCATCTGTGGAGGCTGGAGCTAGCCCCTGGCCAGTGTGAAAGGTGGTCAGTCTCATATATTAGACCCAGCAAAGGCATAGCAACACATAATCTAGGGCAATCATATATATGTATCAGGAAAGAATGGGGAGGGATTTGTTGGGGAGGGGAGGAGGAGACAGTATAGGGAAGGATCTAAGGGATAAACCTGATTTAAAAAATATATCATATTGTTACTTTGGATACATTTTTGATTTACAACAACTAAATTTCTTAATTAAAAAAAAGAGGTGGGCCTAGCTGGAGGAGGTGGTCTCTGGGGGTGTGCTCTGGAAGAGGATGTATTTTCCACAGCTCCCTTGCTCTCTTTTTGCTTTCCTGCTCAACCACCAGCTCCCCTTCAAGATATTCTACTGGTCAAAGGCTTAAATCAATGGCATCAAGTGAACCATGGACTAATACCTCTGAAATCATGAGCCAAAATAAATCTGTCATTTTTTAATTTGATTTTCTCTGGTGTTTTGTCACAGAAATGGAAAGCTGATTTATACAAGTCACCTCATCAAACCCTGACTAGACAGAGCCAGGCCCCAAAGGGAAGGTCCGCAGATACCATTTTTCTAGTAGAAGAATGATCATAAAAGAATCCACCAAACCATAACTTGCTTCTTGAGTCACAAGGATAGTTAGCTAGATGTACAAGAATTCTTGCCTGGCACATTATCTCCACTAATGAACTGATGTCAGTTCCTGAGATAAGCCCTCATCACCAATGTTTTGTTTGACTTAATAGCTTTTCTTTGCTTTCCTGGGTATGCCTACATGCATGGTCTGCCATGGCACCACCTATCCCAGATTGCTGTCACTCATCTCAAATAAACCCCGTTATCTTTGGAGGATCTCTCTATACTTGTTATTTTAGATTGATGATGCTAAAGGCTTTATTGAGAGAGGATGAAAATAATTGACAGGAAGTATGAGGTTGTTTTAACACAAAGCAAATTAATCAAAATAGAAAATAATTCCAGAAAAATCAAAAGATTTTCATAATATACTATGCTGTATATTTAGGATGATAATATTGTAAACACATGAATATTGATCTAATCAACATGACTTTTTGCTTCTACAGGAAGAATGGGGGTGGTTCATAAGTGTGATAGGGGTTGATAGAAAAGTAGAGGGAAGAAAGGGAGCTCAATCCTTGTCTTCCATAATAGGAAGTCAATAGGTAATGCCCAAACCTGAAAACTGGAGTAGTAGCAAGACACACTTATTTAGAGATGCAGAGATCAGTTTCAATAATATTTGCTAAGAAATAGCTACCTCTAGGGAACTGGAATTGAGAGGGAGGTGAATCAGAGGAAAAAGGCTTTTTCACAAGCCTTGTAGAAATATCCTTTTATGCAATACGCAACTATGTTGAACAAACATGCTGAAAACAGAAAATCATAGGTATATAAACCAGATAGATTTAGGTTCCAAATGTAAACGTGCTTTTCAATCCTTACATGGAGCACTCTGACCCCAGAAGTGTGGGTATTTTCTTCACTGGCCAATTCTCTAACACTAGCTGGTATCCAAAAATTCAATCGAATTCATGTCACTATGTACCTGGAGATAGCATCAGATGCCAGAGGCTAAGGGCTCAGTCCCAAAAGACTGTCCCACTTCTGACACTAATACCATTTCCAAGCCTTCTGTACTTCTGATCAATTTGCTATAGATTAGACGTTCCCATGACCCCATTTCCTAGAGGAGTTCCCAGGACTCAAGGAACCATTAATTTACGTTCACTGGTTTATTTTTTTTTTTAATTTTTAAGAAGTTGAGCTATTGTACAATCATAAGTGCATATAAAGTAACAATATGATGTGCATTTGTTCTTAGATTTACCCCCACATCACCCACACTCCAGTCTCTTGATTCTTCTATATTTCACCCCTACAAGCAATATAAATGCTTAAATTGTGAATTTTCCTGAATTAAATGATTGCATAAGCAATATTTGGATTCTCAGGGAGGTAAAAAGTGTGCTACAATGTTGATTGTCTCCCTAGATCCCTCCCTATCTTCCCACCCTTTCCCCTCCCCCTGCCTATTCCTTTTCCTCTCCCCCACTCCACATATTTATGGTTGCCCTAGATTGTGTTGCTACTCCTTTGCTGGGTCTAATACATGAGTTTGACAACCTTTCACCCTAGCTTGGGTTTAGCTCCAGCCTCCACAAATGAGTGAAAACATTCGACCCTTGACTCTGGGTTTGGCTCAGCATGATTTCTTCCATTGCCATCCATTTACCTTCAAAGGCTTCAATATCATTATTTCTAATTGCTGAGTAGAACTCCATTTATATATACCACAGTTTTTTGATCCATTCATCCAGTGAGGGGCATCTGGGTTGGTTCCATAATTTAGCTATTGGAAATTGAGCTGATATGAACATAGATTTTGCTGTAATGTGCTGATTCTAACTCCTCTGGGAAAATACCCAGAAGAGAGAGAGCTGGAGCTTATGGTGCATCCATCCCTAATTTTTTGAGGATTCTCCACATTGCTTTCCAGAGGGGCTGGACCAGTCTGAAGTTCTAATAAGTGTGCTGGTGTTCTTATCTCCCCATACTCCTCCAGCATCTGTTATTGTTTATTTTCTTCATCTTTACCAATCAGACTGGAGTGAGGTGAAATATAAATGTAGTTTTGATTTGCATTTCTCTGATGACCAGTGATTTAGAACACTTTTCTTTGTTGAGAAGTTTTTGTTTAGCTTTCTGGCCCATTTATTTATTAGATTGTTTTAGTTTTTGGTATACAGTTTTTTGAGTTCTTTGTAAATTTTGGATACTAGTCCCGTGTTGGAGGAATCACAGGCCGTTATTATCTCCCATTCTATAGGTTGTCTCTTGACAACGTTGATCAATATCTTGGCTTTTGAGCAGATGCTTTTTGGTGTAATGGCATCCTACTCATTGATTTTTTACTTTAACTTTTTCACTTTGGGAGTCTTGTTGAGAAAGTCTTTGCCTACTCCCAAATGCTGGAGTGTTGGTCCTAATTTTTCTTCTGGCAGTTGTATGGTAACTGGTTTAATGCCTACTTTCTTGATCCATTTTGGTTTGATTTTTTGTTCAAGGTGAGAGATAAAGATCTAATTTCAACTTCCTGCAACTGCCTGTGCAGTTTGCCCAGTGTTATTTGTTGAATAGGCTGTCATTCCTCCATATTATATTTTGTGCCCCTTTGTCCAAGATCAGATGTTTAAACATTTGTGGGTTTGTCTTGGAGTCTTCTATTTCATTCCATTGGTCTTCATTCCTATTTTGATACCAATACCATGCTGTTTTTGTTAATACGGCTGTATTGCATAATTTTAGATCCAGTATTGTAAAAATCACCATTTGGTCTTTCTTGCTTAGTAATATTTTGGCTATTCTGGGTTTCTTGTTATTCCAAATGAATTCGAGAATTGCTTTTTCTATATCTGTAAAGAAAGACACTGGTATCTTGACAGGAATTGCATTGAATCTATATAGTGCTTTTGGCAGAATGGCCATTTTAATTATATTAATTCTGCCTAACCAAGAGCATGGGACATCTTTCCATCTTCTCAGGTCTTCTTCAATTTCTTTCTTCAATGTTTGATAATTTTTGTTTTAGAGGTCTTTTACTTCCCTTGTTAGATTAATTCCCAAGTATTTTATTCTTTATGAGGATATGGTGAATGGGACCGATTTCCTGATTTCTTCTTCTGCCCTATTATTGTTAGTGTATAGGAAAACTATGATTTTATGGCTATTGATCTCATAGCCTGCCACTTTGCTCAATCTGTTTTAAGCTCAAGCAGTTTTCTGGTGGAGTTTTTTGGATCTTCTAAATATAGGATCATGTCATCAGCAAAAAGGGATAGCCTAACTTCCTCTCTTCCTATTGTTATCCCTTTGGTTTCCTTTTTGTGCCTGATTGCTCCAATTAGGGTCTTAAGAACTATATTGAATAAAAGTGGTTAGAGAAGACAGCCTTGTCTTGCTCCCACATTTAGTGGAAATGCTTTCAGCTTTTCTCCATTTAGTATTATATCAGCTGAGGTTTGTCATATGTGGCCTTTATATAGTTAAGATAAGTCCTTTGATTCCTATCTTCCCTAGAGTTTTGAGCATAAATGGTGCAGGATTTTATCGAAGGCCTTTTCTGTATCAACTGAGATTATGGTTTTTGTCCTCAATTCTATTGAAGTGATGAATCACATTTATTGATTTGCATATGTTGAACCAGCACTGCATACCTGGAATGAAGCCTACTCGATCATGATGAATTCTCTTCTTGATGTGTTTTTGAATGCAGAATGCTAGAACTTTATTAAGGATTTTTGCATCTATGTTCATCAGGGATATTGGTCTGTAGATTTTTTTTTTGATGTGTGTTGCTGGGTTTTGTTATTAGAGTTATGGTTGCCTTATAAAAAGTGTTTGGAAGGGTTCCCTCCTTTTCAATTTCTTGGAATAGCTTAATAAGAAGAGGTGTTATCTCCTCCTAACAGATGTGGTAAAACTCAACAGGGAATCCATCAGGTCCTGGGCTTTTGTTCTTCGGAAGGCTTTTAATTGCTGTATGATTTTCAGTGCTTGTTAAGGATATCGATATTATCCGGCATCAATTTGAGTATGTTACAAATGTCTAGAAATTTGTCCATGTCTTCCAGGTTATCTAATTTGAGGAGTATCTGTTGGATTTCCACAGGGTCAGTGGTGATCACTTCATTTTCATTGGTGATTTTGTTGATTTGCTTCATTTCCTTCCTTCTTTTAGTGAGATTGGCTAGGGGTCTGTCAATTTTTATATTATTTCAATGATCCAGCTCTTCATTCTGTCAATTCTTTTTATTTTTTTATTCTCAATTTCATTGATTTCGGCTCTGATCTTTACTATTTCCTATCTTCTGCTGGCTTTAGGATTACATTGTTCTTTTTGTAGGCATTTGAAGTGGAGCATAAGCTTATTTATACAGGATCTCTCCTGATTTTTAATGTAGGGACTCAGTGCTATAAATTTTCCCCTTAAGAATGCTTACAGGCTGTCCCAGAGTTTTCAATAAGTTGTGTCTTCATTTTCATCCTCTTCCAAGGATTTCTTGATTTCTGCTCTCATGTCTTTTTGGATCCATTCTTCATTTAATAGTATATTATTCAATCTCCATGTATATGTGTGTTTTCTGTTATAATTTTTGCTGTTATTTGCTAGGGTCATGGTGTCATGGTCTGATAGGGTATGTGGAATAATATTTACTTCTTATATTTGTTGAGATTTCCTTTGTGAACTAGAATATAAGATCTATTTTGGGGAAGGATCCATGCACATCTGAGAAGAAGATATATTCAGACAGTTTGGGGTGAAATATTCTACAGATGTCTGTTAAGTCCATTTGATTTATGGGGTTTTAGGCTGGAGATCTCATTATTGTCTTTTTGCTTTGATGATTTATCTATTGGTGATAGAGGAGTATTGAAATCTCCCAATATTATTGTGTTCAATTCCACAGAGGTTTTATGTCATGGAATATTTTTTCACATAGTTGAGAGCACTGATATTTGGAGAGTATATATTTACTATGATTGTATCTTCCTGTTGTATTGCTTCCTTTACTAGGATGTAGCGGTCTTCTTTATCTCTTCTGATTAGTTTATGTTTGAAATCTACTTTGTCAGATATAAGCTTGCTTTCTTGGGCCGTATGCAATGGAGATTTTTTTCCATCCTTTCACCCTCAAACTGTGAATATCATTGACTATAAGATGGGTCTCCTATAAGCAGAGTAGTGTTGGATTTTGTTTTATGATCCCATCTGCTAATCTGTGTCTTTTCATTGGTGCATTGAGACCATTCACCTTCAGTGTTAGTTATGTGGTTGTGGTTCATAGTCATTGTGTTTTATTAGTAAGTTCTATTGTGTCTTGGTTGTCTATTGATAGCATGTACATTTGTTGAATTTCCTGTTTGTGATTTTTGAGGATTGTTTCTTGTTCTATCTGGAGTTTATCTTTGAAGATTCTTTGTAATGCTGAGTTTCTGTTCACAAATGCTGCAAGTTTGATCTTATCATGAAAAGTTCTCATTTCCTCCATCAGATTTGAAGCTGAGTTTTAGCTGGGTATAGTATTCTCAGCTGCATGTTGTGATCATTCAGACTTTGAAAGATCTTGCAGAATTTTCTTGCTTCTAGAGTCTGAGCTAAAAAGTC
>PVKS010047087.1:0-12988 GCA_004027875.1 Aplodontia rufa | reverse complement strand
TTTTTTGTGAGTTTGGATTTTAATTTCTTTAGTTCTCTATAAATTCTGGATATTAGCCCTCTGTCCGAGGTGTAGCAGGCAAAAATTTTCTCCCATTCTGTGGGTTCTCTGTTGATGCTCTCAACTAAATCTTTAGCTGTGCAGAAGCTTTTTAGAAAAACTCAAATTATTAAAATCCAAGATGAAGAAGGAAATATCGCTACAGACATTTCTGAAATCCAAAGGATCATCAGAAACTATTTTGAAATTTATACTCCAATAAGCTAAACTATTCCATTCACAATATCATAAAAAAATTACTTGGGAATCAATCTAACAAAAAAGGTGAAGGATTTCTACAATGAAAACTAGAGAACACTAAAGAAAGAAATTGAAGACCTTAGAAGATTGGCAAGGCGGAATTAATATTAACAAAATGGTTACATTACCAAAAGCACCTTACAAATTCAATGCAATACCCATCAAAAGTCCAACAATTGGTTCTTTTTAGAGAGAGGGAGATAGTGAGAGAGAGAGAGAGAGAAAGAATCAATTTTTATTTTTCACCTGACCTTTGTTTCTCTGACACTTAGTTGTGAATGTGGTGCTGGGGTTTGAATTCTGGCCCTTGTACATGACAGGTAAGTTGCTCCAACTGAGCGACCACTCCAGCCCTCCAATGATGTTCGTCACAGGATTAGAAAAATCAGTCCTGAAATTCATTTGGAAAATAAGAGACCCAGAATGGCTAAAGCAATCCTTACCAAGAAAAATGAAGCTGGAGGTATCACAACACCAGACCTCAAATTATTCTATAGAGCTATAGTAATAAAAATAGCATGGCACTGGCTCAAAAACAGACATGAAGACCAACAGAATAGTATAAAAGACACTGAGACAAACCCACATAAATACAGTTACCTCATAGTTAATAAAGTCACCAAAACCTTAAGTCAGAGAAAAGACACCTTCTTTAACAAATGGTCCTGAGAAAACTGGAAATCCATATTTAGTAGAATGAAATTTAAACCCTATCTCTCACCCTGCACAAAACTCTACTCAAAGTGGATCAAAATCCAAGGAACTAGGCCAGAAACCCTGCACCTACTAGAGGAAAATGTAGGCTCAACACTCCAACACTTTGGCTAAGGAACTAAATGGGATGGCATCAAGTTAAAAAGCTTCCTGACAGAAAAGGAAATAATCAAGACCACAAAGAGAGAACCTACGGAACAGAAAAAAAAAAAATTGGCACCTATTCCTTAGGGCATTGATATCCAGGATATACAAAGAACACAAACAGCATAGAAACATAAAACCAAAAAACCTAACCAGTAAATGGGCAAAAGAACTATATAGACACTTCTCAAAAGAGGAAATGCAAATGGCCAACAAATATGTGAAAAAATGTTCAACATCTCTAGCAATTAGAGAAATGACATTTAAAACTACACTAAGATTTCATCTCACTCCAGTCAGAATGGCAATTATAAATGTCATTTATATGAACAACAATAAATGTTGGTGAGGGTGTAGGGAAAAGGGTACACTTAACATTGTTCAGACTGAAAATTGGTACAACCACTCTGGAAAGCAGTATGGAGATTCCTCAAAAAACTAGGAATGGAACCACCATTTGACCCAGATATCCCAGTCCTCAGTACATATCCAAAGGATCTAAAATCAGCACACTGTAGTGAGACAGCCACATCAATGTCTCTAGCAGCACAATTCACAATAGCTAGGCTATGGCGCCAACCAAGGTGCCATTCAACTGATGAATGGATAAAGAAATGCGGTATACAACACAATGAAGTATTACTCAACCATAAAGAAAAATGACGTTATATCATTTGCTGGCAAATGGATAGAACTTACCATGCTAAGTGAAATAAGCCAGTCTCAACGATCCAAAGGTCAAATGTTCTCTCTGATATGCATAAGGTAACCCAAAATAAGGAGAAGATTAGCAGAAGAAAATAGAGCAAGGAGGGAAGAGATAAGGAAAGTTTGTGGAATGAATCATACTTAACTTTCCTATGCTCATAGCTGATATGAACATACCATAGTGAATCTCAATAACATGTTCATAATCAATAAAAAAGATAATAGCATAGAGGGAAGAGAACAGGAGGAGAAAGGAAGGGAGGCAAAGGGGAAATACTGGGGACTGAACTAGAGAACAAGTTACACTCCATGCTTTTATAATTATGTCATTGTGTATTCTATTGTCATGTATATCTAACAAGAATCAATAAAAGTGAAAAAGAAACATGCAACTTATCTGCAAATAAAAGCTCTCAGATACTCTGTATATGTGAATGTAAATATACTTAATCTGCCTCCCTTTATTTCCACTGTTCATCTAGCCTTCCAGTCATTCAAAAATTCTTAAATGTCACTTTTATTGTGAAGTCAAATCCTGCATTCTGTAAAATCCATCTTGTATTACCTTTTGAGAAATTTTACTCCCATACTATCCATTTATTTTGGAATATGTAATATAACCAGAGAAGAAAATTAAGGGGCAAAGGAATGCTTTTCTCAGACTTGGGTTGGAGTTGGAGTTGTATCTCTACGGTACCAAAGACATGGGTTGTTCCTACTCAGAAGATCATCTTTTGGAAGGCAGACTGCTATTGTGCTTAGAAGGATTCAGTAGTGGGACTCTTTGTTATATACACACAGGCCTTCCAAACCCCTGCAACCTTCCAACCCACAAGTTTAGATGGGTGAGTTTGAAACAAAGAGGCAGAAAAATGTTCTGTAAAATGCATTTTTTAACCTTTCTTTTTAGCATACTGTGGGACATTAAGGTTCTGAAATCCAGGAGAAATAGAAAATAAGATAGTGACAGGTGACTGGCCAGGGACTGGGAAAGATATGACTGTGATGGGTCCCCTTTGGAAAAAACAACTGGGGAAGCAAGGAACATTGAGGTCTGTTACCAATTTAAAGTTATTTTCTCTGTTATAATTAATTCCCTTTCATCATTCCCCAACCTGAGCAGTCATTTGCTTATAAGCCATGTATTGTATTTGTACAGTAAATCTTTATAACCTTCCATTTGGTAATAGATTTTTATAGACATGAGCCACAACAAAAGTAGATAAATTGAACTTAATTACAATTAGAACATTTGTCATTCAAGGGTACTATCAAAAAAATGAAAAGACAACCTAAAGAATATGATAAAGCATTTGTAAATCACATATCTAATAGTGGTCTAGTATGCACAATAAATAAATAACTCTTAAAACCCAAAAAGATAAACAACTGTATTTTAAAATGGATGGACTTGAGTAGAAATTCTCCAAAGATATACAAATGGCCAACAAAAACATGAAAAGATGTTCAATGTCATTAGTCACTAGGAAAATGCAAATAAGAACCACAAAGAAATACCACTTTGCAAACACTAGGATGCCCATAATTTTTTTAAACAGAAAGAAAAGGAAAATATTAAGTACTGTTGATGAAGTAGAGAATATGGATCACTTACACGTTCTGGTGAGAATGTAAAATGGTGTGGGCACTGAGTAAAACAGCTTGATGTTTCTCAAAAAGTCACACATGGAATTATCGTACGGTTCAATAGTTCCACCTCTAAGTTTATATACAAAGAATTTAAAATACATATTCAAATTAAAAATTGTACATGATTCATAGTAGCACCGTTTGCAATAGCCAAATAGTGAAATTGACCAAAAAGTCCATTAACTAATGAATGAATAATCAGAATATGGTATATCCATGTAATGGAATATTATTCCAGCATAAAAAAGAATGAAGTACTGATATTTACTACAACATGGATAATATGAAAACACTATACTGAATGAAAGGAGATGACACAAAAGGTCATATGTAATATTTCATTTATATGAAGTATCCAGAATAGATCAGTCCACAGGGACAGAAGGCAAGTTAATGATTACCAGAGGCTGACAGGAAAAGGAAATGAATGCTTTGTACATATGGGGTGATAACAATATTTGGAATTTAATAGAAATGATGTTTGCATAATTATAGATATATTAAATGCCACTGAATTGTGTACTTTAAAATGGTTACTTTAATGTCACAAGAATTTTACCTTAATTTTAAAAATTAATCTTTTAAATGAGTATTTTTTGGAATCGGGGTGGAGTCTTGCTGTGTTGCCCAAGCTGGTCTTGATTCCTTGGCTCAAGCAATTCTCCTTCCTAAGCCTCCTGAATAACTGGGACTAGAAGCACACACCACTGTGTTAGGCTTCTTGAAGTGAATATTTTAAGAGGCTGTTTCAAACAAGCCATGTTCTCTGACCACTAGACAATTAAGCTAATCATTAAAAATTTTAAAAAGTACCTTAAAACACCGAAAGTTTGAAGAACTCAGACCAGGAAAGAAGTCATAAGATGTTTTATAAGATTATTTTATAAGGTACAATTAAGACAATAAAAATAAGTGCTTTTCCAAGACAAGGATGTCTACTTTCACCACTCTTATTCAATATAGTCCTTGACACCCTTGTCAGAGCTATCAGACAAGAGAAGGAAATCAAAGGAATTCAAATAAGAAAAGGGGTAGTCAAGCTGTCTCTGTTTGCTGATGACATGGTCCTATACCTAGAAGACCCAATAAGCTCGACCAGAAGACTTCTAGAGCTTATAAGTGATTTCAGCAAAATGGCTGGCTAAAAGATCAACACTCATAAATCATTAGCTTTCCTATACTCCAGCAACAATTCCACTGAAGAAGAAATCAGGAGTTCTGTCCCATTCACAATTTCCTCAAAAAGACTAAAATACTTGGGCATCAATCTAACAAAGGATATAAAGGACCTCTACAATGAAAACTATCAAACATTAAAAAAATAAATTGCAGAAGACCTGAGTAGATGGAAAAAACATTCCATGTTCTTGGTTAGGCAAAATCAATATAATCAAAATGGCCATTCTACCAAAAGCCCTATATAGATTCAATGGAATTCACATCAAGATACCAATGACACTATTCATGGATATAGAAAAAGCAATTCTCAAATTCATATGGAATAACAGAAGACCCAGAATTGCCAAACACATTACTAAGCAAGAAAGAGGAAGCAGGAGGTGTTACAATTCCTGACCTGAAATTATTATATAGAACTATAGTAACAAAAACAGCATGGTATTGGTATCAAAACAGAAATGAAGACTAATGGAACAGAACAGAAGATAACGAGACAAACCCTCAAATCTTTAACCACCTGATTTTGATAAAGGGGGCAAAAGCATAGTGCAGAAGAAGGACAGCCTGTTCAACAAATGATGCTGGACAAACTGGACAGCCATATGCAAACAAATGAAATTGGATCCTTACTTCTCACTCTGCACAAGAATCAAATCAAAATGGTTCAAGGATCAGCAACTAAACAATTGCTTGAAGAAAAAATAGGATCAATATCCCATGACATAGGTGTTGGCACCACCTTCCTTAACAAGACTCCCATAGCACAAGAATTAAAGCCAAGAATAAATGAGTGAGATGCCATTAAACTAAGAAGCTTCTGCACAGCTAAAGAATTAGACAAGAGTGTCAATAGAGAACCTACAGAATGGGAGAAAATCTTTCCCTGCTACACCTCAGACAGAGGGCTAATATCCAGAATATACAAAGAACTCAAAAAACTAAACACTAAAACCACAAATAATCCAAGCAATAAATGGGCTAGGGAGCTAAACAGAAACTTCTCAATGGAGTAAATCTACAAAGCCCATAAATATATGAGAAAATGTTTATCACTAGTAATCAGAGAAATGCAAATCAAAACTTCACTAAGATTCCACTTCACTCCTATCAAAGTGGCAAAAATGAAGAATATGAACAATGACAGATGCTGGAGGGGTTGTGGGAAGAAATGAACATTATCACATTGTTGGTGGAACTGCAGGCTTGTACAGCCATTCTGGAAAGCAATGTGTAGACTCCTCAAAAACCTAGGACTGGAACCACCTTATGACCCAGCTATCCAACTCCTGGGTATTTTCCCAAAAGAGCTAGAATTGGCATATTATAGCGATACAGCTTCATCAATGCAGCTCAATTTACTATAGCTAAACTATGTAACCAACCCAGATGCCCCTCACTGGACCAGTGGATTAAAAAACTGGTACATATATACAATTGAATTCTACTCGGCTATTAGAATGATATCATGGCATTTGTAGCCAAATAGATGGAGATGGAAAAAAATATGCTGAGTGAAATATCCCAAATTCAGAGACTCAAGGGCAGAATGTTTTCATTCATATGTGGAAGCTGGAATGCAATCAGAAACAGACTGAAAGTTGGCTAAGCTAATAAGAACCTCAACATGGGTGAATTTTTATATGAGCAGGGGAACCTTGCCTATGATGCTGGGGGATGAAGGGGGGGTGGAGGGATTAGGCAGGGCATCAAGGCAGCTGGAAGGAGGGAGCAGGGTGTTATCAAAGCAATGGGGAACCTTCAACTTCCATGAGAAGCCCAACTAACATGGGGGTAAAGTAGGGGAAACATGGGATCAGGGAGAACTCAAAGAGGGGAGATCATGAACTGGCATCAGCCTTGGCTTGCTCTGTCAATATCCATGTGCTCATGAATGTGTAACAAAGATTCCCTCCAATATGAACGAATTTAAAAAATAGCATTTTATAGGAGGGGGAGGGGCAGTGGGGGAGGGGAAGAGAGGGAGAATAGGGAGGAATCCAGGGGACAAATCTGATTTAATATGATATATGCATATCATATTATTACTTTATATACATTTTTGATTGTACAATACAATAACTAAATTTCTTAATAAAAACGATATCTCCTACTAAAAAAAAGTGCTTCTCAGAAAGACCAGATCAGCTGGTTTAAAGAAAGAAAACATTTTCCCAGAAATAATAGTGTTTGCCTTTTCATGAAGAAACTTCTGTGTAAAGAGACTGAGCTGGAGTTGAAGTACCACTACGCCCTTCCTCCCCCTCTCAAAAGGACTAAGGCTCTCTCACAGTGAATGCTGAGCTGATCCCTTAGTGACAGTCATGCAGGGTCTCAGATGGCAGATTGCATGACTCTGGATGAACTGGGGCTGGAGTCTGCAGTGTACAGTGGGGAAGGGAAAAGGAGGGTGGTATGTCTTGAGGAAGGAACAGGAACACCAGGTAGTGACACACAGAGAGTTCTGTGAGGGGAATATGATTGGATTGAGAAGAAAGGGAAGAGAGAAAGAAGATGAGAGATGAAGGAGTGACATTGTCAGAATACACACCTTCTCCACAGAGTATGAAGGGTGCATTACAAAATCCCATGCCCCAATTCTGAAAATTTTTACTTTGCTTTTTTAAAAAAATATAACACTTGCTTTAACCCTTCAGAAAAACAATTAGTGAAACCTCTGTTAGAGGTTTACTCTAACACACAGTAAGTAAAGATAAAGGAGACAGCTTCTGGAGACAGCCTCTTGGTGCCCCTCATTCACCCTATTCATGATCACTGGGCAGACTTCAATCTACTGAATTGTGAGTTTGGGTGGAGTGAAGCCCTGACCAGAGACTACTTATCTAGGGAGACCATTATGTTAATGTTTGATTTTCATCCCAACCTCTTCGCTAGTTTGCCCTTTCATTTGGCAAGAGATGCAGCCATGAAGGAAAGTACCACTCATCTAATGAAAGGTGTCAAGATTTAGACCTGTGGAATATTTTGATAAGCCTGGAATTTGTTTTGTGGAAATCACTGACAGAGGCCAAATTTCCTTTTCATTCTCCCTGGAGAGATAATCCATGCATTCTGCCAATTCAAAACAAGATTACTTGGTGCCAGAGGCCCTATTTCTTCTAAGAAGATCTCAGACAGCTTGGAGCACAAAAGTTTCTCCACCTCACAAAGTTGATCTGGCTCAGTAGTTCTCAAACTTTTCCTAGTAGCAGAAACCTTTTCTCAGATAAAATCTTAACACAATATTCTTACCTGTCAATACATAGATGTAGAGCTTCTGCAGCTGAGGAAAGATTAAGTATTGCTTAAGTTCACCTAGTCATGGGAAGCCTCAAGACTCAAGAGTTCTGTAGAAGAGATTTTAGAAACACCAGTCAATAGGAACGTCCAGTGGTGTTTCGCATGTGAGAAATGTGCATGTGTTAAGAGAGATGACAACCTTTGATATTCCATTCCCAGAAAGTTATGACAGATACATAACACAGGCAAGAGAGAATACACGGGCTAGATGATACCAAAAGAATTCTTCTTTGGAGTGTGGCTGCACTGAGTATGATGAGAAATGAAAGTTTGTAGTTTAGCTTTGGGCACAGCTTTTGTGCCAAGTCAGTGGACATTCCTTTACTTCCGATCTGTTTTAGGGAAAGTTATGTTGAGCATCTTCATCCTCACAAGGGGACACATGCTACTCTTAATCCTACTCAATTTGTTTGCCCATTCCACCCAACTCTTAGCTGTTTGCTCATTCCATCTCCCTATCCGGAGGCATTTCCAACTGCCCCAACTCATGATCATATTCCATTTTACCTTGTACACAGGCTCTATTGCTTGACTGACCCATGAATACAACTTTAATGTAAGTGATGTTTCATAGTCTTCAAATGTCCTTATTTTCGATAACTAGGTATGTCATCTTGTGGTTTATAATGTCAGGGAGAGAGGTTTAGGCAGGGGCTGCTTTTAAGCAGGTGCTAAGCTATTTGACAATCAGTGGTTGCTTTCTTTTAATTCCTGTAATCCCAGGAGTGTACCTCCCCAGGCTCACTGTTTCCTCCACTTCCTAAAAACAAAGTAGAGGGCATTACTTTTTCTATTGCTGCTATAGTAAATTACCACAAACCTAGTGGATGAAAAGAACATAAATTTGTAATCATACATTTCTGAAGGTCAAAAGTTCCACACCAGGCACATCAGACTCAGATCAAGCTTATTGGTAGGGCTGCATTTCTTTTAAGGATGTGCTGCTTCCTGTGGCCAAGAGTCTTAAAGAAGGAGATGGGACTGAGCTCAGAGGGCATAAGCTATAGGATGGGACTCAGGCAGCAGCTACAGATCCAGCACAGGGAATATGCCAACCCACAGAGACCTGATAAGGATGCAGGTCAGGAAAGAAGAGCCCTAACCTTGCTCTTGTCTGGTATGCCTCAAGAGTGACTGACCCTTCAGCTGAGTTCCCTGGATGAGAAGACAGATATATAGAACAGACCTGCAGTGTCCCCATACCTATAGCCAAACCCCAGAGCCAGATGTGTTATCTACCCTGACCCCTTGCATAAGAAAGAAGTAGATATTTATTCTAATAATCTGAGGTTATTGTTTATGCAGCTCACCAAATCCCACCATCTTGCCCAAGGGAAGATTTTCTTGGTGAGGCAACCCAGAAAGTTTCTGTGCATTGAACAGAGTTGAGGAAGGTGGCGAATAGGTCTGGAGGAGCACTCAGAAGGCATTCAGTGCAAAGACCAAGGATTCATTTCTTTTTTTATTACGGAATATAATTTGCTTTATTATTTTTTAAATTGGTTCTTTTCTTGGGTATACATGACAAAAGATTATACAATGGCATAATTATAAAAGCATGGAGTTTAACTTGCTCTAATTCAGTCTCCAGTTTTTTCCCTTCCCCTCCCTTCCACCCACCCTTTTAAAATTTTTTTTTACATATGTGATATTAGGCTATACATTGACATACTTATAAGGGCCTGGAGTATACCTTGTTTTAACTCAGATCCCAGTATTTTCTCTTCCCCTCTTTTCCTCCCCCCTCCCTGCACTTGTTAGATATACTTGACAATAGGATAAGCTGACATTTTTATAAAAGCATGCTATGTAACTTATTCTAATTCAGTCCCCAGTATCCCTCCCTCCTCCCTACCCCCCAGTTCTCTTCCCTCTATTCTACTGGACTTTCTGCTATTTATTAATAGTTTTTTTTTAACTTAGTGCCTTGTTGATATAAATGTTGATGAGATTCACAATAATATATTCATATATGAACATCAGAAAGTTTCAGTCTAATTTCTTTCACAAACTTTCCCTATTTCATTCTTCTTTCCTCTATTTCCTTCCCTTTTGTCTATTCCCAGTTTTTTTTTTCTTTTTTTTTTTTTCCTCCTTATTTTGGATTAGCTTCCACATATCAGAGAGAACATTTGACATTTGGTTTTTTGAGACTAGCTTATTTCATTTAGCATGATATCTTCCACTTCCATCCATTTGCCTGTAAATGACAAAATGTCATTCTTCCTTATGTCTGAGTAATACACCATTGTTTGTGTGTGCCGCATGTTCTTTATCCATTCATCATTTGAAGGGCACCTAGGCTGGTTCCACAGCTTAGCCGTTGTGAACTGTGCAGCTATTCATTTTCTAAGGCTACTGCTCTCAGCAGTCATGTTTCTCTTAGGGCCAGAAATCTAGCCTGAATACAAACTGGTGGCATAATCCCTGAGTCACTGGGTATCCTCCAAGGGTGCATTGCCTCCTGGAGGAAACATCTGATGGTGGCTCATATTTTTCTCCCCTAATGTCCTCTGTGCCCAGAATCTGTTCACAGGAGATATAATAAAGATGTGGGTGTTATAGACCAATGATACAGAATCGAAGATAAAAACAAACCCACACAGATACAGCCATCTGATCCTTGGCAAAGGTGCCAAAAACATATGTTGAAGAAAAACCAGTCTTTTTAACAAATGGTGCTGGGAAAACTAGCTATCCATATGCAGAAGGATGAAACTAGACCCTTATTTCTCCCCCTGCACAAAAATCAACTCAAAATATGAATCAAAGACCTAAGAATTAGACCAGAGACTATGCAACTCCTAGGAGAAAAGTAGGATCAACAATTTTCTCAATGGACCCCTAAAGCTCAGAAAATAATGCCAAGAATTGATAAATGGGATGGTATCAAATTAAAATGTTTCTCCACAGCAAAGGAAATAAGAATGTGAAGAAAGAACTTATAGAATGGGGAAAAATCTTTGTTAGCTAGTCTTCTGACAGAGAATCAATATTTAGAATCCATAAAGAACCCAAAAAACTTAACACCAACCCCCTCACCAAATAACCCAATTAATAAATGTGTGAATGAACTAAACAGACACTTCTGCAAACAAAAATACAAATGGCCAATCAATATATGAAAAAATGTTCAACATCATTAGCAATTAGGGAAATGCAAGTAAAAATTACAGTGAAATTTCATCTCCCTCCAGTCAGAATGGCAGCTATCAAGAATATAAACAATAGGGGCTGGAGCAGTGGCTCAGTGGTTATGGCCCTTGCTTGGCATGCGCAAGGACCAGGGTTTGAAGCCCAGCACCACATACACAACTAAATGTCAGAGAAACAAAGGCAATATGAAAAACTAAATAAAATTGATTCTCTTTCTCTCATAAAAAATACAAACAATAATAAATGTTGGAGAGGATGTGGAGAAAAAGGAACACTCTTACATCATTGGTGGGACTGTAAATTAGTACAAACTCTATGGAAATCAGTATGGAGATTCCTCAAAAGACTAGGAATGGAACCACTATATGACCCTGCTATACCACTCCTTAGTATTTATGCTGAAGAATTAAACTCATCATACTATGTCAATATATGCATACCATGTTTATAATAGGACAAGTCACAAAAACCAAATTATGAATCCAGTCTAGATGTGCATCAATGGATAAATGGGCAAAGGAAATGTGGTATATGTACACAATGGAATTTTATTCAGCCACAAACAAAAATGAAATTATGTCATTTGCAGGAAAACGGATGGAACTTGAGAAAATTATGTTAAGCCAAAGTCAAGGGTCAAATATTTTCTTTCATATGCAGAAGCTAGAGAGCAAAGAGAAGTAGAAAGGTGGAAATTGAAGGGAAATCAGTAGACTAGAGGTAAGGGGCCAGGGAGAGGGAGAAAAGGAAATACTGAGGAATGATATTGGCCAAATTATAGTGTTATGTTGTGTTTATATACAGATATACAATGAATCCCACCATTGTGTATAACTATAATGCACCAATAAAAAGACTGAGGGAAAAAAACAGTTGAAGGTATTGAGTGTGGGCATGTGGAAACATTTATTTCTGACTTACTAGTTTCACAGGTTTATGTTATGTAATTCCTCCTTTTTCCACACCAGACAATATCATCTGAGATTAATCTCTTTAAAACATTAATTCGAAAAGCTCTTTTCTCCATTATCAAAATATTTGTTGATTAGAGCATGGTCTGACTTTTAACAATGTGCAGACTCAAGTAGCTGCTATAAATGTTCCGCATAGAGTATCTACCTTTTAGAGTCCTTATTCTTCTCTGTTTCTACAGAACCCAAGACTATTAAAGGCCTCTTCAGTGGAAAAAAAAGAGAAGCCAAATACCCTTGGCTTAATCAGGATAAAAGGATCTGAAATTTAACCCTGAAACCTTGCATTAGGCATCACTCATTCTTTCTTACAATTTCCTCTTTTAAAAGCATGTTTTATTGTGTCTATTCAAGATAATGTAACATATTGTTATTGGATACATTACAGATGGTAAAAAGCTTACTATAGGGAGAAAAATTAACATATCCATCTTCTCACCCCTTTTTTTTGTTTTAAAGAGAGAGAGAGGGCTAGTGAGAGAGAGAAAGGAAGAGAGAGAATCAATTTTATTTAGTTTTTCATTTGGCCTTTGTTGTTTTGACGCTTTGTTGGGTATGTGGTGCTAGGGTTCGAACCTGTGTCCTTGTCCATGCCAGGCAAGCACCATAACCACCAAGCCACCACTCCAGCCCTGTTTTGGTTTGTTTTTATGGTGAAAGCAACTGAAATCAGCTCATTTAGTATGACTCCCCTATACAGTAGTTTCAATGCTTATAGCCTCATGTTACACATAAGATCTCTAGACCTGTTCATACCACTGTCTTCTGCTTGGTATCCTCTGACTTCTTTTCTCCCATTTTCCTCCCTCATCTACTCCTGGTAATCACTCTTTCATTCTTTATCTCTGTATAGTTTATTTTTTCTTTTA
>PVKS010047086.1:0-12988 GCA_004027875.1 Aplodontia rufa | reverse complement strand
TTTTTGAAGAGAGAGGGACAGTGAGAGAGACAAAGAGAGAAACAACTTTATTTAGTTTTTCACATGGCCTTCATTGCTCCAACACTTAGTTGTGTACATGGTGCTGGGGTTTGAACCCGGGTCCTTGCACTTGCCAGGCAAGCACCGAAACTGCTGAGCCACCGCTCCAGCCTAGTTTTAAATTTTTATTGTTCAAATTTTACTGCTTTGGTTGATTTCTGTTAACATGCTTCTGTGAACATTCTTAAAGCCCTTGTGCCTCTGATCACTTTAGAACCCGCCTCAGGATACTAGATACTGAGTTATGACATGCTAGAACATCATAAAAATACTGTGAATTTTGAAGTCCTAGCCTTAGTCACTTCTGAGCAAGCTTCTCTCTAACCTATTTCTTCCTCCATAAAGCAGTAATTCCTAGTGTGAGATTAAATTGCACAACATATCAATGTGATTAGCTTCCCATCCACTACTCCACTTGCCTGCCTCTCACTCAGGCCTCCTAGTCTGACCATGGCTTAATGTACGGGTGATATGCTGTGTTCTGAAATGTAGTATTTTGTATAACACCTTTGTCAGCAGCAAGCAGCTTATGCTAGGATCTTCAGGATGTATGCTAGAATAATTCTCCTTTTTCCAGGAAGACCTTAAATGATGAGAACACCCAACAGTACAATGATTGGTTTTACACAGAACAGACCTGGTGATGGTAGGAACATGTGTCAGAAATTAATGATTTTTCTTCCTTTACAGAATCATTAACAAACAGTTTATTGTGGTGAAACTATCATAAAATTGACCATTTAAAAGTGACATGTAGTACATTCACAATATCATGCAACCATCACCTTGATCTAGTTCTGAAATATTTGCATCATTCCAAAGAAAAATCCCTTACCCATAATGCAATTTGTCCCCATCCTCTCATATCCATAATCACGGGCTACCACCCACATCCATTTGTCTATGGATTTATCTATTTTGAATATTCATATAAATGAATTCAGACAGAACATATTTTTGTTCATTTATCAAAGCATTGTAGCATGTATCAGTACTTCATCTTTTTAAAGGTTGAATAATATTCCATTGTATGGACTTACTGCTTTTTGTTTATCCTTTCATCTCTTGATGGACATTTGGCCTGTTTCTGCTTTTTGACTACTGTGAATGGTTCTTCTGTAAATATGTGTACAGGAACTTGTTTGAGTTCCAGTTTTTTAGTCTTACAGTTATATACTTAGAAGGCTAATTGCTGAATCATGTGTAATTCTGTGTTTAATTATTTGAGGGACTGTCAAACTTTTCCACAGCCTCTGAACCATATTACATTGCATTAGCAGTATACCAGGGCCAATTTCTCGCCAGCACTTGTTATTTTTCTTTTTTTTTTAATTATAGCCATCCTGGTGGGTGTGAAGTGATACTTCAGTGTGATTTTCACTTCCCTAGTGTTGAGTGTCTCTTTATATACTTGGTTGCCTTTTGTATATATTCTTTGTAGAAATTATATTTGGACTTTTGCTCATTTTTAATTGGTTTATCTTTTTGTGATTCAGTCATTAGAGTTTTTTATACATACCCTACGGTTACTAGATCCTTATTACAGAAAATGATTTGCAAACATTTGATCCCTTTTAATTATTTTCCTGTGCTGGAGATTGAATCCATTGCCCCACACATGACAGGCAAGTGGTATACCATGGAGCCGCATCCCCAGCCCTCTTTTTTTTTTTTTTTAACTTATTTTTTTCCTCCTTTTTTGGATTGCTGGGATTGAACCCAGGGCCTCAGGCATGTGAGGCAAGCCTTCTACTCACTAAATCACGTATACTTCTAATGTGTTTTGATATAAAAAAATTAATCTGATGAGGTCTAATATACCTATTTTATTGTTATACTTTGTGCGTTTGTTGTCATATCTAAGAATCCAAAGTCTTGTAGATTTGCCTGTTCTCTCCTAAGAGTTTTGCAGTTTTACCTCTCATGTTATATTTAGGTCATTGACCCGTTTTGAGTTAATTTTTTTATGTGGTATGAGGTAGAGAGCAAACTTCATTCTTTTGCATATGGATGCTCAGTTGTCTGGTTGTCATTTATTGATGAGACAGACTGTTCTTTTCCCCATTGAACACTCTTGAAATCTTTTCCTTCATAGACTTATGTTTTTTTATGAGAAGGACAGTGAGAGAGAGAAAGAAAGAATCAATTTTATTTCATTTTTCCTGAGGCTTTTGTTGCTACAATACTTTGTTGTGCTCATGGTGCTGGGGTTTGAACGTGTGTCCTTGCACATGCCAGTCAAGCACTGTAACCCCTGAGCCACCACTCCAGGCCCTCTTCATAGACTCTTACACATAATAATCACATTAGCTTACTCTAAAGAATCGGTGAGAACAAAAAGTGCTGGAACTGTGCCCCATATTTCCTTGACACGTCTGCTATCCACACAGGATGATCTCAGGGATCTCAGACAATCCAGCTCAGGGTTCTGAGACAGACTATGTTAAGTGTCCACCTCTTCACTGGCAGCTGCTGTTAGTAGACTTCAAACTCCAGGGAGTGTACTGTTTCTCTCTCTGTAGGCAGAGGTACAAATTATACGCCATGAATCCCATTCAGGCACATTTTTAGTCTTCTTTGCATTTGTTCTCTTTCCCTTCTTTCCTCTCTCTTTTCCTTTTTTTTTTTAAATTTTAACAACTATATTGCAATATATTTGGTGTACCATGAAATGCACATGTTTAAATGGAGCAATTTGATGAGTTTTGTTATTTGTCTACAACTGTGAAACTACCACAGCAATAAAGATGAGAAACATTTCCAGCACTTCTTTGTACTTCAGGTATTGTGGTGCCTTCAGCCTTGTTCTTTTTGATCAGGATTACTCTGACTATTTGGGGTCTTTTGTGCTTCCATATGAATTTTAGGATTTTTTTCAAGCCCTATGAAGAATAATACTGGTGTTTTTATAGGAATTGCGTTGAATATGTAGATTGCTTTGGCTAGTGTGGATATTTCACAACATTAATTCTCCTAATCCATGAACACAGGAGATCTTCCAACTTTCTAATGTCTTCTTCAGTTTTTCAATGATTCGTAATTTTTCATTGTAGGACTCTTTCACATCATTCGTTAGGTTTATTCCTAGATATTATATTTTTGTTACTATTGTGAATGGGGTTACACTTCTAATTTTTTTCCTCAGGAAATTCATTATTGGTGTATATAAAAGTTATTGATTTTGTACATTTATTGTGTATCCTACTACTTTACTGAAATTTTTTAATCAGTTCTAAAAGTCTTTTGGTGAAGTCTTCAGAATTTTCTATGTATAGAATGATATCATCGGCAAACAAGGATAATTTTACTTCCTCCTTTCCTATTTGTGTGCTTTTTATTTCTTTCTCTTGCCTAAATGCTTAGGTTAAAATTTCTAGCACGGAACTGAATAAGAGTGGTGAAGTGAAAAGGGGCATCCTTGTCTTACTCCTGATCTTAGAAGAAATGCTTTCAGTTTTTTCCCGATTCAGTGTGATGTTGGCTATGGGTTTGTCACATATAACCATATAACCTTCATTATGTTATAATCCTTCTATACTTTATGATCAGGAATTTCATCATGATGGCATATTAAATTTTATTTTAGGCTTTTTCTACATTTTTTTAGTTGATCATGTGATTGTTATCATTGATTCTATTTTTGTGTTTGTTTATTGATTTGCATCCCTGGAATGAAACCAAATTGATCATGGTGTATGATCTTTTTAATGTGCTATTGAATTTGGTTTGCAAGTGTGTTTTTGAGAGAGAGTCAGTTTTATTTATTTTTCCATCTAGCTTTTGTTTCTCCAACACTTAGTTGTATATGTGGTGCTGGGGTTCAAACCTTGGTCTTCGCATATGCCAGGCAAATGCCATAACCACTGAGCCACCGCTCCAGCCCTGGTTTGCAAGTATTTTATTAAAAACATTTGCATCTATTTTATGGAATAATTTGAGAAGCAGTGGTATTACTTCTTTAAAAGTAAAATTCATCCCAATCTCAGAGACTCAAGGGCCGAATCGTTTCTCTCATCTGTGGAAGCTAGAATATGTCGGGAAACACTATGTTAGATGGCTAAGCTAATAATAACTTCAAATTGTATGATTCTTAACGCAACAGGGCATGACTCCCTAAGTTACTTGGAGGTGTAGGGTGGGGAACGGGGTGTGCAGGGAGGGCTTAGGAAGAATATTTAGGAGACTGGAGGGTGGGAATATGGGGGAATCATTTCAGAAGGAGATCTCTGACCTCCACAAGATACCCATTTAACTCAGGGGTTCTTCTGGGAGAAACAGTAACATGGGGAACCCAAGGTGGATATCCATGACATGACATTAGCCCTGGATAACTAAGTATATATTCATTTGTTCTTGAATGTTTGATAATGTTTCCCCCTCAATTGTAACTCCATATTCATCTAATAAAAAAAAAAAACAAGAAAAAAAAGTAAAATTCAGCAGTGAATCTATACAGTCCTGGGTTTCTCTTTGTTGGGAGACTTTTTATCGGTTTGATCTTATTACTTATTATTGACCTATTTATGGTTTTTATATCCTCTTGGTTCAATTTTAGTAGGACATGTGTGTCCAGAAGTTTGTCCATTTCTTCTAGATTTTTCAGTTTATTGGCTTATACCTTATCAAAATACCTCTAATGATCCTTTGGATTTGATTTCAGTGGTGTCTGTCTCTAAATTTATTTTGGGGGGGTCTTCTCTCTCTTTCTGGTTAGTTTAGCTAAAATTTGGTCAATTTTTGATTATCTTTTTAAATAAACTATGTTTCATTGATCCTTTCTATTTTTTTAGTCTCTACTTATTTCTGCACTTATTTTATTATTTCTTTCTTTATACTGATTTTGGGTTTGGTTTGTTCTTGTTTTTCCAAGACCTTGACATATGTTATTGGGTTTTTTGTTTGAGACTTATCTCCTCCTCCCACCCCCATATGAAGGCACTCATTGCTATAAACTTTCCTCTTGTACCATTTCATTCGATCCAAAGAATTTTTAAATTTTGCCTCTGATATCTTCAGTGATCCTCTGCTTGCTCAGAAATATGTTATTCAGTCTCCATGTGTTTGTATATTTGCATTTTCTCCCACTATTGATTTCTAGTTTCATTCCATGTGGTCAGATATGATGCAAGAAATTGTTTTATTATCTTATAATTTGTTAAGACTTGTTTTGCGGCCTAATATATAGCCTATTTTGAGACAAGTTCTATATACTGATGAAATGAATGTGTATTCTATAGCTATTGGATGCAATATTCTATAAATGATTCTATAAACGTATATTCAGTTCATTTGATCATTAGTTTAACTCTGATGTTTCTTAATTGATTTTTTTGTCTAGCTGATGTATTGGTGAAAGCAGGGTAGAATCAGTAGTATTGGGTTAACTCAGTAGAAGGAAAGGAGTAATAAAGATAGGATCAGAAATAAATGAAATCAAGGACTTTCAAGATGGCGTCCACCCCACCTCCAGTGACTCCCAGAAGCTCCGGAGAATCACCTCATGCTACAGGAGAGCACTCGGGTTCCATGGTAGGACAAAGCACCCACTGTGGGAGAATATTATCCCCTGCTAACTCTTTAACTCCAAAGGAATAGCGTAGTCCATTAATGAATATAAAGGAGAGCTTAGTGGAGCCCGAGGCACTCTGCCCTGCACCCGAGGGAGGGGAGCTACCCGGAGGGAGGAAACGGAGCAAGGGAGGGAGTTTCCTAACCAAACACCCTAACCCGGCCGCCCGCGAACTCCCTCATCTGACTGCTCTTAATTTACATAATCTTGCATAAAGCGCTGGGATTTAATTGTTCATTAAACAAACATTAGCAAACTTGCAGCTTTCCTTGTGAGCGGGAACCGAGGCCGCCATTATGACGTATCCCTCAGGGCGGGGCCAGTTGCTCAGCAAAAAAATCGATCTTAGACGACAGGGCCAGAATCTACTGCCCCCAGATCGAGATCGGGCCCTTCCCCAAAGGGTCTTTGTGGTGCTAGGAATTCGTGCTCCACCTCCAGTCACCGCCCCAGGTGCCAGGGAAGGAGCAAATTTGACACAAGATCTCTAACTCAATCACGCTGGAAAATAATTCTCCACCGGTGCCCTCGGGTTACAAGAGCTGATTTTAAAGTCCTTTAAAGGAGTATTCGCACCAGCATGGGAGAGCGGGGTGGCCGATCACCCAGCAGAGTTATGGGGCGGGGCCTCAGTCCCTGTGATCAGAAACAGAAGCTACCGGCACCCCCCACCAACTGGCCATCTGCCCTGGGGGCTGTATGGAACTGCCATTCACCTCTCCAGCTTGCAAACTTCTCTGTTGGCGACCTTCTGCCCATCTGCTGCCCTGCTTCTCACACAAATAGGAGGAGCCTATGAACAGAACTCGCTCCACCAGGGCACATCTCTCTACAGGGGATCCTCTGCTTCAGCCTCTGCTTGAAATGTGCCTCACGAAGCTTTGAATATATGGGGCAGCACAGGCCTCCCCTTAGAATCTGAGCTCCTTGCATAGCCAAGGCTTCGTAGGCCCTGACCTCTCCAGGTGGGCGCCTCTTAGTGCTTGCAACTGAGAATCACATAAACACTGGCACAATCTGGACCATCTTCCTCAGGTTTCAGTCAACCCTACAGAGCAGCTCTTGGGACGTCTGAAAATCACAAGACAAGCAGAGTGGGTCACCAATTATCCTCTCCTTGGATCAGTCAGAGACCCACACATCTATACTAGGATCAACTCGATTGTCTACAACTTCTGAGCCCCAGGTCCAAGAAGTTTCTAGAGTGTGGATAGGCAAAAAGCAACCTTCTCAGGATTACAGCCCAGGGAGAGCTGAATACCCCTTTGCAACAGAAAATTTTGAGGAGATCCTCTAAGAAAAATCAGGCCACCGGACTTAATCAAACAGCTTCTCCTCTGACAAGCTCAACTCCAAAGAATCCCCATCTTGATGTCAGATTTGAATGCAACCCCCCATAGTACATACATACTCACTGACCTAAGGGCCAGAAAAACTCAGAACTTTACCAACTAGTTTTTGTTTGTTTGTTTGTTTACCTCTTGGGTTTTTTTTTCTTTTTTCTTCATTTCTTCATTTTCTTCTTCATTCTTTTTTCTTCATTTCTTCATGTTTTTTCTTTTCTTCATTCCTTCAATTTTTAAAAAACAAACAGGAATCCAGCTGGAATATGTTATTTTTAAATTTTTAACATTACTCTGGGGTTTTTGTTTGTTTGTTTGTTTCTTCTTTTCTCCTTTCTTGCTTTACGAATAATACTGAATTTGGTGTTGGTGGATGTAAATATTTATCTGTGCATATGTATTGGTGATTGGCTCTTACTTTCTCTGTGTCTTGTGAACCCTACGGCTATCCCTATAACATTGGGTTCCTATCAGGAAATCATTTCATGATAACAAGATAGCCTTAGCCTCTGATGAGTGAAGATAACCACACCACATACTAACCTCTTCCTCCACTATACTCTGGTAATCCCTAAATATAAGCATCTTTCTCTCATTCTCACCCCAAGTCTTTACTTTACCCACACGCCATTTCTGTTTTCCTTAGTTCTAATAGAATAACCTACTCCCCCCTACTCCCTTGTTCTCCTATACTCTAAAGCAGGTATGATTCTATATCTCCCCAATTCACCTCCTTAACTTCCTAGTCATCCTGTCTCCCCAGTTTCAGAGACACCCTACTACCTGAAGAAACAGACATGCTTCAAAATGGGTACTTGCTTGCTATCATAATATACAGTGAGAGTGCTATCAAAGAAAGCTGCTACTATTGGTGCTAATCATCAGCTCATCTGTTTTAGTTGAAATGGACTAGTATTTGCACCTATAGCATCTCAATTTCTAACAGAATGGTCTGGCATCTTTAGGTCTGTGTTGACCAAATAACTCCCCTTCACAACGAAGCAAAGCCATAAGAAGCCCCAGGTACTCCACCAAGAGTCAAAATAAAAGAAAATCTCTCTGTCTCAGAAAATGAGGAAAAGGGGAAATAACTCTCCTCCCCAGTCCCACAGCTCTCCACCGAAGGATCTCATAGCAGGGGTCCTAAATGAAAACCAAAGGCGTTGTATCAGCATTATGATTAGTAATGCAATCAAAGAGTTAAGAGATGAAATAAGGAAAGAGATCAGAGATCAATTTCAAGAGATGAGAGACAAATTCTACAGGGAAATTAGGGAGCAATTCCAAGAAATGAAAGATCAGCTATACAAAGAAATAGACATTCTGAAAAGAGATGCAGCAGAGCTATCAGGATTGAAAAACACGGTTAACCAATTCAAATCTTCACTGGAAGACACAAATAACACAGTAAACTCCACTGAAAATAGAACTTTAGCGCTTGAAGAACGAGTTTCAGACAATGAAGATCAGATAAACATTGTAGAATTCAAAGAAGAAAAACAAGATAAACAGCTTATATTACATAATCATAACTTCCAAGTAATATTTGATGAGATGAGGCATAATAATCTGAGAATCATTTGCCTGGAGGAAAACTCCAAACAGCAAACAAGAGGCTTCAAGAACCTTTTAACCGAAATCATAAGTGAGAACTTCCCTCACTTTACTATTGATCCGGAATACCACATCCAAGATGCTTATAGAACACCAAATAGACCTAATCAAATGAGAAACTCACCAAGACATGTCATATACAAAATGAATAACAGAGAAATTAAAGAGAGAATTCTAAAAGCTGCTAGAGAAAAGCCCCAAATCACATTCAAAAGCAAACCAGTTTGGATCACTATGGATTTTTCAGAGCAAGCAGTGAAGCCCAGAAGAGCTTGGAACAATATCTTTCAAGTGTTAAAAAATAGCTTCCACCCAAAGATATTATACCCTGCAAAACTCAGCTTCAAATGTGACAGGGAAATTAAATACTTCAATGATAAACTTAAGCTAACAAGATACATGAACGCAAATCCTACTCTACAAAATATTCTCAAAGATGTTCTACTTTCAGAAGAAAATGCCAATGATATCCTAAATCCTTAAACAAACGTGAGTCAATAATCATATTATACACAAGATGACTTTCAAGATGACTAAAAATTCTGTAATTGATACAAAGTCAGAGACTCGGCCTCCCATATCTATTCTAACTTTGAATGTGAATGGTCTCAATGCCCCAATTAAAAGACACAGACTGGCCCAATGGATCAAAAACAAAATCCAACAATATATTACCTGCAAGAGACACATTTGACACTCAAAAATAGACACAGGCTGAAAGTGAAAGGATGGCAAAATGTCTACCAGGCGTGCAGCCCAAAAAAGCAAACTGGTGTAGCGATTCTAATAAAATCAATTTCCAACTAAAACTAGTCAGAAGACAAAGAGGGTCACTATATCATACTAAAAGGGACAGTCCATCAAGAAGAGATAACGTTAATTAACATTTATGCCCCCAATTAAAAAACCCCAAATTTATGGAAAAAATACTTAAGGACATTAATCCCCTCATTGACCTTAACACAATAATTCTGAGGGACTTCAACACACCACTATCAACTCTAGACAGATCATCAAAGCAAAATATCAATAAAGACTTTTCCAATTTGAACAACTCTATAAATCAATTGGGCTTAACAGACATTTACAGAATATTCCATCTTAAGACAGCTGAATTTACCTTCTCAGCGGCTCATGGAGCCTTCTCTAAAATAGACCACATCCTAGTTCACCGGGATAATCTCAGCAAATATAAAAAAGTGGACATAATCCCATGTATTCTGTTAGATCATAATGCTATGATCTTAGCAATCAACAATAAGAGAAACAACAGAAACTACTCAAATACTTGGAAATTGAATAACTACCTCTTAAACGAAGGGTGGGTAAAAGAGGAAATGAGAGCAGAAATTAAGAAATTCTTGGAATTGAACGAGAATGAGGAAAAACTTAGCAACACCTCTGGGACAGTATGAAGGCTTTCTTAAGAGGTAAATTTATAGCACTGCGTGCATACATCAAAAATATAGAAAGAGAGCAGATTAATAGCCTTATGCTTCAACTCAAATGACTACAAAAGGAGGAACAGTCCAACCCCAAATCTAACATAAGACAAGAAATTACCAAAATCAGTGCTGAAATCAATGAAATGGAGAACAAATAAACTATACAAACTATTAACAAAACTAAGAGTTGGTTCTTTGAAAGAGTGAACAAAATCGACAGACCCCTTGCCAATCTCACCAAAAGGAAGAAAGAAATGAAGCAGATCAACAAAATCAAAGATGAAAATGGAGATATCACCACAGACTCATCCAAGATACAGAAGATTATCAGAACCTATTTTGAAAACTTATACTCTGCCAAGTTTGATAACCTGGAGGACATGGACAGGTTCTTGGACACATATGACATCCCCTCTTTAACACAGGAGGACATTGAAAACCTAAACCAACCTATCACAAATAGCAAAATTGAAGCAGCAATCAAAGCTCTCCCAAAAAAGAAAAGCCCAGGTCTGGATGGATATATGGCAGAATTCTACCAAGCCTTCACAGAAGAACTAACACAGATCCTCTCCAAGCTCTTCCAGGAATCGATAGAGTGGGATCACTCCCAAACACTTTTTATGAAGCAAATTTGACACTGATTCCAAAGCCCAACAAAGACATGTCAAGGAAAGAAAACTACAGACCAATTTCCCTGATGAACACTGATGCAAAAATCCTAAATAAAATTTTAGCTAATCAGATACAAAAGCACATTAAAAAGATAATACATTATGATCAAGTGGGCTTCATTCCAGGAAAAGGCTGGTTCAACATACGCAAATCAATAAATGTAATCCACCACATAAACAGACTTAAAAACAAAAATCATATAATCATCTCAATTGACGCAAGAAGGCATTTGATAAAATTCAACACCACTTTATGTTCAAAACTTTGGAAAAGACAGGGATCAAGGGAAGATACTTTAACTATATCAGATCCATTTATGACAGACCCATAGCCAACATTATCCTCAATGGAGGAAAACTGAAAGCATTTCCACTGAATTCAGGTACGAGACAAGGCTGTCCGCTATCCCCACTCTTGTTCAATATAGTCCTTGAAACCCTTACCAGAGCTATCAGGCAAGACAAGGAAATAAAAGGTATTCATATAGGAAAAGAGGAAGTTAAGTTATCTCTATTTGCTGATGACATAATTCTATACCTAGAAGACCCAATAACATCAGCCAGAAAACTCCTAGAGCTTATAGGTGATTTTAGCAAAGTGGCTTGCTACAAGATCAACTCCAGTAAGTCTCTAGCTTTCCTTTACTCCAGCAACAAATCCGCAGAAGAAGAAATCAGGAAATCTCTCCCATTCACCATTGCATCCAAAAAAATGAAATACTTGGGCATTAACCTTTCAAAGGATATTAAGGACCTCTTCAAAGAAAACTATGAAACACTAAAAAAAGAAATTACAGAAGACCTGAGTAGATGGAAAAACATTCCATGCTCATGGTTAGGCAGAATCAATATAATAAAAATGGCCATTCTACCCAAAGCCCTATACAGATTCAACGCAATTCCTATCAAGATACCTATGGCATTCTTCAGAGATGTAGAAAAAGCAATTCTCAGGTTTGTATGGAACAACAGGAGCCCCAGACTAGCCATAACATAACTCTATAGAAAGGAAGAAATAGGGGGTATCTCAATTCCTGACCTGAAATTATACTACAGAGCTGTAGTAGCAAAAACAGCATGGTATTGGCATCAAAACAGAACCGAAGACCAGTGGAACCGAATAGAAGATCCTGAGACAAACCCCCATATCCTTAACTATTTGATATTTAATAAAGGGGGCAAAAGCATAGTATGGAAGAAAGATAGCCTGTTCAAGAAATGGTGTTGGACAAATTGGACAGCCATGTGTAGACAACTGAAGCTGGATCCTTATCTTTCACCCTTCACAAAAATTAAATCAAAATGGATCAAAGATCTGGATATTAAGCCAACAACTTTAAACTTACTAGAAAAAGAAGTTGGGTCAAACTACAACACATAGGAGTTGGCAGCGCCTTCCTCAACAAAACTCCCATGGCTCAAGGTGTAAAGCTCAAGGTGTAAAATGAAGAATAAATGAATGGGATGCAATTAAATTAAAAAGTTTTTGCACCACTAAAGATCTAGTCAAGAGCATCATGAGCGAACCTACAGAATGGGAGAAAACCTTTGCCTGCTACACCTCAGACAGAGGGCTAATATCCAGAATATACAAGGAACTAAAGAAACTAAACACCAAAATCACAAACAATCCAATCAATAAATGGGCTACGGATCTAAAAAGAAAATTCTCACCAGTGGAAGCACAGAAAGCCCATAAATATATGAGAAAACTCTCTACATCATTAGCTATAAGGGAAATGCATATCAAAATTTCAATGAGATTCCACCTCACTCCTGTTAGAGTGGCAAAAATGAAAAATTCTAGCAACAACAGATGCTGGAGGGGCTGTGGGAAAAGAGGAACACTGTCACACTGCTGGTGGGGCTGCAAACTGGTTCAGACACTGTGGAAAGCAGTGTGGAGAATCCTCAAAAAATTAAGGATGGAACCACCTTATGACCCAGCTATCCCACTCCTGGGGATTTTCCCATAAGAGTTAGAATCAGCATATTATAGTGATGTGGCTTCCTCAATGTTTATAGCAGCTCAATTTACTATAGCTAGATCATGGAACAACCCAGATAGCCCTCACTTGATGACTGGATACAAAAACTTTGGTACATATATACAATGAAATACTACTCGGCCATTAGAGAAGATGATATAATGGCTTTTGCAGCCAAATGGATGGAGATGGAAGGAATTATGCTAAGTGAAGTATCCCAATCTCAGAGACTCAAGGGCCCAATGGTATCTCTCATCTGTGGAAGCTAGAATACATGGGGAAGCAGTATGTTAGA
>PVKS010047085.1:0-12988 GCA_004027875.1 Aplodontia rufa | reverse complement strand
CGAACCATCTCAGAAGCAGAGGTTATTACTCCATGAGACACCCATTTTATGAAAGAGTTCTCCTGGGGGTAACTGCAACAGGTGAAACTCAAGGTGGTCATCCATGTTTGGGCATTTCCCCTGGATAACTATGCATATATACTTTGGTTATTGATGGTCTGATAATGTTTCCCTCTCATTTGTATCTCTATATACTCTTAATAAAAAAAAAAAAAAGAATCTACCATGAGCCTAATTCTTGTGGCTGCTACTCCGTGTTCCAAGAAGCTTTCTCACCTTAGATAGATATCCCAATTCATCTGAGCTAATGTCTGGGCTGTGCAACTATTATTCACTGATAAAGAAGAGAAAACAATGACAGGAATGGAGGAAAAGTCAACAAAAATGCACTGATTTGCACATTTAAAAAAAGCTCAGGTAAACATATAGGTGCTGTAATTGGGATCTAGAATGCCTCCAAAGGCCCAGGCATTAAATATTTGGTTTCCAGTGCAGGTTCTGGAAATTTTAAGAGTTGGGGCACAGTGGGGGGTCTCCAGGTCACTGGAGTGGTGCCCTTGAAGGGGATTATGGCACCCTGATCTCTTCACCCTTCTCTCTTTTCCTTCCTGGCCATGGAATGTCTCTACCACGTGCTCCCTGTCAGGATATACTGCCTCATCACAGCCCCAAAAGCAGCTGGGCCAATGGAGTTACTGAAACCTTCAAAGCTGTGAGTCAGAATGACCCTTCTCTTTCTTGCAGTTGATTATCTCAGGAATTTGTTACAGTAACAGAAAGCTGACTAATGTGGTCCATATACACAAAATAAAATTTTCTTTGACCAGATGCCTCTCGGCTCCTTTTCCTTTTCCTATACTGCATCTAATCCTTTTTATGGGGAAGAAAATTGCTGCACGGAGATTCTAAAGTCTTGATTTCCTCATGAGTGTTTTTCTCATGTGTCTTCTCTCTCCTTTCTTTTGCTTTAATTATTATGTAAAAAGCCTCTTCCCTTTCTACTACTGAGTGGTTCCAAAAGAAAAAAAAAATGCTCAGATTGTCTAAGTGCTTCAAGTAAGCTCTAAATTGACATAAAATTTTTTAAAATAAAGAATCTATTTGATATAGCAATTTTCCTCCAAAACATATTGAGTTCAGACAATAGAATATACTAGACATTAGCTTCAGAGTGCCTATCAATCATGTTCAGTTGACAGATGTGGAGGTGGGGAAGATACACATTTATTGAGCAAAACTTCACGTGTCAGGGACAATGCTTGCCACAGATGTAACAGGAACGGCTTATGATTGTATTGTGACTATAAGCTATAGGGTCATTGACTGGGCACAATAATGCTCACTACAAATCCGATGAAGTCTGATTGTCATGATTCCATTTCGCAGATGAGGAAACAGATGACGGGTGGAATCATTGGAATCATTCTTAACAGGTCATACAACTAGCAGTGGCAGAGCCTGGACATAAACCTAGCATTGTGGCTCCTGAAACTGTGGTGTGTTTGTGTGTGTGTGTGCAGGGTATATATGTTATAAGTCATTGTTTAAGAGAAGGTTTTCATTTTAATCCCTCTTCAGTTATTTTCTGTGAAGTATATTAATTATTAATTATTTCATAGTGTGTAAAAATATTGCACCAAATCTTACTGACTTACAAACACACACACACACACATACAAACATTTATCATTTGACTTACGCTGTGAATTAGGAGTCCAAGCATAGTTTAGCTGTGTTTTCTGGCCTCAAAGTTTCTCACAATGTTGCAGTTAAAGTGTTGGCAGAGGCCTCAATCTTATCTGAAGGCACAACCGAGGGAGGATCCCCTTGCAAGCTCTCGCACATGGTTTCTGGCAGGCTTCAGTTCCTAACACCCCGTTGTACTGAGGGCCTCTGGTCTTTGTTGGCTACTGGCCATGAGCCTCCTGCTGGTGCTTGCTGTGTGGGCCTGCCCATGGGCAGCTCTCAACATGTCAGCCAGTACAAAGTAAGATTTATTATTGCACAGTTGACATGTTTGTTTTAGAACAGACCTATTTTACTAAAACAGGTATTTTATTCTGTGGCCTTTATTGCTTTGAGCAGAATTTGTATATTTTGAAGGCCCATGCAATCAAGTACTTGGTAAAGATGTTAGAAGGTGGTGTTTAATGGCAATGAGGGTGTTTGGAAAGTCTTTTGTTAGTCTTCGAATAGTATGGACCACACAATAGGTATGTAATTAACCCTTGTTAAGTAATTGAATTTCTTAGTATGACCCAATCTGATTGAACCCAGTGTATTTTTGAAGAATAAATGAATTAATCTCCATACGAATATAGGCTATTTCTTTATTTGTTTATATGTGCCTATAGGTTAAATACATAATGAAATGTTGAAGATTTTGTTTGACTCTCCCAAATATGCAAGCATTGTTAATTTGCTTTAATCTTATTGATTTTGTACTCTGGTTCACTTATTTAATATATAGATGTTAGCAACTTAGTCATTTATAAAAATGTTTTCTCAGAACACAGGTAACAAATATTATTTGCTGTATAAGGTAGGAAGAGTATCTTCAAGAAAATGTGCATCTGCTTTCTTTTTTTTTTGTTTTTAGAATTTTGGAGGGTGAAGATTTATGCTCAGCTGTGTGGAGGATTCAGAAATGAATCAGATCTCTGCTCTCATGGAAAGAGGGCTTTGAAATCAGAATCACAGTGAAATAGACTTCTATTTCTCTGGGCTTCAGTTTTCTCATCTATATGATAAAATAACATTAATACTTATTCACGGGTTTGTAAGAACTTAAAATATATAATGTGCAATGTTTCTTGATTATAATTAAGATTTGACAAATACAACTCTTCACTTCCCATTCCAGCACCCAACTGTGTTCACTACATAGGAGTTAGTGGGAGAGAGAATGGTTCCTGCAATTAGAGCACAGGGTAGAGAGTGACAAATGCCCATACCAGGAATAAGCAAATTGGTACACAGATTTAGAAAATGAAAATTTCTTCTTTGGAATTATTGCAAAATCATGGACTGAACATATTACGTAGACTCTGGCTCCCCCAATAGACTTTTAGAAAAATAGAAAATATTTTTGTGAGTTCAGTTAAAATTAAGTTTAAATTAATTGAAATAATTGGGACTGATTGAATGATTTTTTTCTCTGTAATTTTTTTCCAGGTGAAGTTTCTGTTTAACCCATGATAAGGAATCTTCATATAACTGGTTTTTCTTGCTCTGTCCTAGTCCCAAACATGGTGCAAAGATCGTAGGTATTTATGAGAGAAATGATGGGAGAAAACTATAAAGCAAAGATAGCACAAGTAGAAACAAAGATAAAAGTTTTGCTGAGGGAAAATTTACAAACTCAATTTAATGAGAATTTAAAATATTGGGTTTTGAATGACAACCTATAGATCAGGAGAAAATATTTGCAAACCATATAGTCTGATAAGGGACTAATAAAAAAGGATATATAAGAAATTAAAAGCACAATAGCAATGCAAGAACTCAATCAAAGATAGGAAAAGAAACAATAGTAGGTAATGCTCAAAAGATAACATAGAAATAGCCACAGATACATGGAATAAATACACATAAACACTAATCATCAAGGAATTGTCAGTTAAAACCACTGTGAGCTGTTACCTTACTACACCTATAAATGTCCTTTAGAAAAAAGATGGACGTGTTGATGAAGGTGTGGAGAAAAGAAAACCTTTCTGTAGTGTTGGTGGGTATGTAAATTAATACACCCACAGGAAAAGAGTGGCTCACCATATGATCCAGTAATTCCACTTCTGGATATAGATCCACAGGAATTAAAATTAGAGTCTCAAAGAGACATCTGCATTCCCATATTGAGTGCAATACTATTTAAAACACCCAAGATACAGAGACAACCCAGTGTTTATCATCAGATGAATGGATAATGAAAATCCGATATCTATCTATACATATATAGCTCTCTATATAAAATAGAATTCTATTCATTTGTGTAAAATAGGGAAATCCTGTTATTTACAAAAATGTGGATAAACCTGGAGGATGCTATGCTGAATGAAAGAAGCCCAGCACAAAAATGCAGTTGCCTCAAGCTTTTGCTCATATGTGAAATCTTAAAAAATCAAATTCCTAGAAATAGAGAGTTAGAATGATGGTTAACAGAGGCTGGGGGAGGTGGGTGGATGGAGAAAGGTGAGATGATGATCAAAAGGTACAAGAAAAACATGCTTTTAATATCCATTGTACAGTATGTTGACTATAATGCAGAATAATGCATTGTATATTTCAAAAAGAATATTGACCTTTGAAATGTGAGCTATTATCTCTTGTTATTTGCAATTTCATAACGAATGTAAACATATATATATATACATATATATATACACACAATACAAGAACTAAATTTTTAAATAACAAGCCCACGTCATAAGAAAAAACAAACAAATTATAAAGTCTCCTCTCGACTGATATTTGCTTTGTGCAGTTGCTGTGCAGAATTGCAATATGGGTGTAGAACTGAAAGATTTTGTTTGTCCTTGAAATTGATGGGTAAAGATTTTATATTTGAGAACTTTTCTTCTGCAGCTTTCATATCCTAGGCATAAAAAAGATGAATATTTGAGCTGATGACAAGGGCTGATAGAATTTATAATTTTGTGCTATGGATCTTTTCACAGACTGATGATGGTATGATAAGCAGGTTCTATTTTGATGTTGAGATACTCTCAACAATGTGATGCAATTAAGAATTTAGAAGCCCTGCTGTCTATAAACCTGAAATTTGTGAAAGACAGTGCTATATTTAGATGCTGCTGCCGATGATCAGCGTAACAGTAATGAACATGAGGGCAGTAACTGCAATCTGTTTGTTTTTTATTCTTTCAACATAGTCTTACATATTGGAGGCAATCATTTTTTAATATCACTTTATACTAGATATGTTTCCAGTTGCTTTAGGTGAAATTTATTTCCAACATTACTCCTAGGAAGTAATTAATAATATTTTTTCTTATTTTACTGGTAAGGAAACTGAATCATGTTAAAGTTTAGCATTCATGCTTAAGCCCGGGGTTTGGGAAACAGCACCTGAGACAGTCTAGTTTTACAGGTCCAGCATTTGACTTTAATAAACCCTTCATCTCTATTCTATGCTATGCCACTTCTCTGGGAAAGGGTCTAGGTATTAGATTATGTAAGGAACAGAGCTATTAAAACTTCTTTGAGGTTTAGAGTTAAATTTCTCTGCTTCTTGCTTTCATCCTAAATATCCCTGGGACTTAGAGTATTTTTTCGATCTCCACTAGGATAATGAAAGAGCAAAAACTATTAGGATTTGTCATTGTGAGTGATCATGCATGAAAATGGTGATTTGCTTCTCCCTAACAATTATGTCACTTCCTTCCAATTGGGCAGGGGACCAATCAAATTAATGGCCAGATCCTCTCATCGTGTGAGGCCTAAGTGATACTGAAATTCTTCTTTCCATTTGGTCCAGCTGGAACATTCCTTATGACTTTATAATATGCAGCCAGTAGGTACTTTCCTGAGTCCACCTGAAATAGTTCCAGTATGGGAAATATTGCCTTTTTATGTCACCTTGACTCTGTATTTGCACATCTGTGGAAAATATCTCTCTTAATCTGAGCTTAATTTTTCCTAGTAAAAGAATTTGCCTCTAAACATTTAGAAATGTATTCTATACTTTTTACTTCATTCAAGATTAAATCTTTGAAATATGCTAAATGTTCAAATAAATGCAAATACAAATAAATCAATAGTTATATTATGTGTAAGTGAAATAAAATTCCAAGACAGAGTTTTTCAAACTGGATTGTAAAAGCAAAAATCAATTATATGATGCCTACACACACACACCCACAAAACCATGCATACCTAAAGTTGAAAGTAAAAGGATAAAAACTACATTCCACAAAACACTGACAAAAAGATAACTGTTATGGTGATGCTAATATCAGACTCAGAATTTCATGTAGGAAGTATTAGGGATGGTAAAGAGGGAGCATTTCATAAAGTCAAAATGGTCAATTCAAAAGGAAGGGATCAGAATCATATATTTATATGCATCAAGTAAAAGGATTCAAACCATGTACATATGAACCATCTACATGTAAACATATATATGTGTGTATATATATAAATATATATAAATATATATACACATACACTATGCACTCACACACACACACACACCCACACACACACACCCCACATTTTCTGTATCCATTCATCCATCAACAGACACTTTGGTTGTTTTCATAGTTTGGTGTTTTAAATAATGCAGCAATGAACATTGGAGTGCAAATCTATCTTCAGGATACCAATTTTATTTCCTTTTGAAATATATCCAGGAGTGAGATTGCAGGATTATGCTGGAGTTTTATTTTTAACTGTCTAACGAAACTCATAAAATTTTCTATAATAAACTGAGCTGTTTCCATAATGAATGGAGCAATTTGCATATCAACCAACAACGTACAAAGTTTTCCTTTTTTCCATACCCTCACCCACACTTGTCATTATTTTGTCTTTTTGATAATAGCCATCTTAATGAACCTTGTGCTAATCATATTATGTTTGTGTTTTTTTAATTTTTTATTTCCCTCATGATTAGTGATACTGGTCACCTTTTTATATGACTCTTGACCAACTTTCTCCTCCCCAATCCCCATCCCCATTGTTATACTGGAGATTGAATTTGGTGGCATGCCACCATTGAGCTACATCTCTGTTTTGGTCAGCTTTTTTGATGCTGTGACTAAAAGGCCTGACAAGAAAATGTGATGGAGGAAAAGTTTATTTTGATAGCTCACAATTTGGGAGGTCCCAGTTTTAGAAGATCAATCCCATTCCTCCTCTCTTCAGGGCTTCAGGTGATGCTGAACATCATGGTGGCAGGCATGACTCCAGGGAGCAGAGAGCTCAAGGCTGTGAAAAACTCTCCACAGTCCAGATACATACCCCAAAGGCAAGCCCCTAATAACCTGCCTTCTCCAGCCACACCCCACCAGCCTACAGTTGTCAATTGATCCCTATAATTCACTGATTGGGTTAAGGATTTTTATAACCCAATCATTTCACCTCAGCTTTCCCAGATTATTGCAGGTGAGCTTTTCAGGGACAGCTCACATTCAAGTTGTAACAATCCGCAACCGAATTTATGTTTATTTTGAGACATGATCTCCAAATAAAAGATAAGTTGCACAGGCTGGTCTTGAACTTGCTATCCTCCTGCCTCAGCCTCTCCAGTAGCTGGGATTACAATAAGGTATCACTGTGCTTGGCAATCCATTTGTATGACTTTTTGACAAATTTGTATTCAGGTCCTTTATCCTTTTTAATTGAGTTATTTGGATTTTTTAACCACCAAATTTTAGGAAATTTCTATACATGCTTTTTTTCCCCCTGTATTTCTTCTTGGAATTGTATTGAGTTCTGTATTATTTGGGTGACATTTTGATTATTAAATCTGAATTATATAGAAGCAAAATAAATCTTTCAAACTCCTTCACATACCTGTGTCAGCTTTTTGTCATTATAACAAACTACCTGAAACAATTAACTTATAACGAGAAAAAGCTAATTTTGGTTCATGGTTTTAGAGGTTCCAGTCTGTGGTCTGGTGGACTTAGTGCTTTTAGGCCTCTGATAGGGATCTAGATGACCATGATGAAGCAAGATGTTCACCTCAGGGCCAGGAAGGAAAAGAGGGAGAAGTGGTCCAGGGCCTCTGAATCCTTTGAAAGACACCATCCAGTGACCTAAGACATCTCTTGAAGCCCCACCTGCCATGGTTATGCCTCATCCCATAATGCCACCTGGGAAACAAAACCTTTAACATGCAGACCTTTATGGAACATTCTGGATCCAAACTACAGCTATCATGGAATGTAAGATCTAGAAAACTTTCTTTAAATTGTTACTACCTAAGTTTTTAGTTGATTCCCTTAAGTAATGGAGTAATGAAAGATCAATCACATATGTTACTATTTGACCTTAACCTGCTGAGTTTATTTACTGTGGGAGTAAACACTGCCACAGAAAGGCCTAGACTAATTGGTGAGGAAGTTTTTCTGAAAGAACCATTTTTTGAGTGAAATTTGAAGAATTTGAAAAGGATATTAATATAATAGCTATTAACTGTTAGGGAAGGGGGACTTTATTCAGAAGAATATGCAAAGAATCTGTAACTAAATGGGCATCAGAGTGATTGGAGAAATAGGCACAGGACAATTTTATACTCTGCTAAAGATATTTGTTTTTTTTTAAATTTTAGATTAAGAGAAATGGGAAGCTATTGGAAGGTTTTAAGCCAAAGTGTAGAAATGTCAGATTTTATGTTTTAAACAATCTTTTAATTGCATACTTGAGAAATTCTGGAGGGAGATAGAAGTAAAACAGGGGACAGTTATAAGGTAGGACTTTTAAGCAGTTTGTCATGAGATAGTTAAGATATTTGAGTGAGATTTTGTAATTGGCCCTGTTATTTGTTAGCTGTGGAATGCTGAGCAAATTGTTTATCCTCTCTCAGGCTCAGTTTTCTAATGTGTAGAATGGGGGGTAGCCCAAAATAACTACCCTAGAGTGTCGATATAAATAATAACAATGTTGTGCATACTCAGTGTGTTGGCCAAGTATTGGGGATGGCCATTCGCATGATATGAGTGGAGATGGACAAAGTGGGCCATGGCCAGGCACAATCTAGAGGATTTGATGATTGAGTGGATTTTCAGTAGGAGAAAGGAAGAATCACAGATGATTGAGATTTCAGATTGAGGGCAGGGAGAAAGTCCAGAATGGAACAGAGATGGTAAGTTTGCTTTGGTTATTTGGTGTGCTTTTGTGTACTTTACGTGGGGATATCTACCGGTTGTTATATGAACTCATCTGCAAGGTCTTGGTTGGAGATGAAAACTTGAGCATTGCCAGATTTTGGAGATGAAGTGAGGAGAGAGGAGTCACTGCTCTCCCTTCTCTGCTTCATCACCACTTCATAGCACATGTAGGCATATGAAGAGAGAAACTCGTGTAGGAGTCAGCCTGGGGACACTCACAGACTTGTTCAGAACAGCATTATTCATAAAAACTTTAAACAAGAAATAACTCAGATGTACAGCAACAAGCGACTGGAAATTATGATTATTACTGTGCCATTGCATTAACAAAAGGAAATCTCAAAGACAAAGTAAAAACAGCAAACTTCACAGTAACATATTTGGTATAATACCAGTTATATAAATCCCCCATAAAATACATTAGGGTAAAGTAAATTAATAAGCCATTATGGAAAACAGTAGTAGGTTTCTCAAAAAAAAACTACAAAAATGGATTTTCCATAGGATCCAGCCGTACCACTCCTGAGTAACTACTCAAAGGAAATGAAGCTAGCTTATATAAAGCAGGAATCTGTATACTTATGTTCATTATACCTCCATTCACAATAGCTATGGAAGCAGCCCAGATGACTCTATTCCATAGATGAATAAGGTGAAAATGATGTGTTATATATGGACATGATGGAGTTGTATTCAAACATAAAGAATGAAATCATGTCATTTGCAGGAAAATGGATGAAACCACAGATTATCATGTTAGCAGATCATTTAGATGCAGAAAGACAAGTATTTCATGTTTTCTTTCATATTTAAAAACTAAAAGAAGAAAAGAAAAAGAAAAAAATGACTTGGAAATAGAAGGTTGACTCCTAGGGAAGTTCAAAGGACCTGTGAGATGGTGGAGAAGGAGGAGGACAGTAAGAAGGGTGGACACAATCAGAGCATGATATATGCATTATGGAAATGTCACAGTAAAGCCCATTAATTTGTACAATTAGCATGATTGAATGATTTTAACAAAATAAAAATTTTCAAAATACCCTCTAAGACCCCCAAAGTATATTATTTAGCAATACATATATTTAGGAGGAAACTAACAAAAATTGAACTTCTATAAAAAAATTGCACATTTGGAGTTATCCTTGTGCAGGGGTAAGAGAGCTGTCGTTGTTGAAGAACACACGCAGGTGTCACAAGCATTGAAAATGTGCCATTTCTTAAATAGATGGGGTTTCCCGAGATGCTCATTATTTATCAACGCTTAGGTTAATTATAAACTAGGCCCTTAATTTATCTCTCTTAACCTTAGGAACATTCCCTCCAGGTGTCAGAAACCTTCTTTTTTCAACCGAGGAACATACTTTAAAAAGTTAAGTAACTGGTTCAGGGTAACTGTGAAATAAGTGTTAAAATACCAAAGCTCAAGTACATCCTCTATAACCAGTGCCTAGTCTTCCTCTGAAATTTGAATTGTTATAGAGATGTAAAAAAATTAAATAGCTGAAGAACAGAGAAATTTTAACCTTATTCAGAGGGCACTTGGCTTCTCAGAGGTCATTTGCCCAATGTAAGTCCGAGAGAAGTCAGGTGTCCTCTGTCAGCACACAGAGCCATGGGAGTTCATAGTTCGATTGTAGCACAAATGGGAAGGAAGACAAAAAAATCCAAACTCCCAGACTAGCGGTCTATAATGTACAACAATAGGCTGAGTGTGTTTTAATAATATTCTCTTCATCCCCCTTACTCCATTTCAAGATTTTTGTCCACCTGAGTTGGGAGAAATGTGAAAAACATAAAGACCAATGAACAATGTTTTTTTTTCCTACAGAGATTTCTAAAACAAAGTGAAATTTACAGATTAACCTGATCACACTAAAAGGCCTTATATATCCTGTTTATCCCAAGTTTTCGTACAATGGGTCTTTTATAATTTTCAAGAGGTATGTGGAAATTGCAAAGAGTTATGCTGGCCAGTTACAGAGGAATGTTTTTTCTTAGACAGATAAGGATCAAGTTAGTGTTTGCCGTGCCAGAAATAAGATAAAATTTCACTTCAAAACCTGAGCCGTGTTGATCTACCTATTCTCATTTCATGTAGCCATTTATAGCAGTAGGGGTCAGCAAAATGATCCGCAGCAATTAGTTTTCTGCCATCTTCAACATGTGACTGCTCCTAACGGGTGCTCATGCCATTCAATAGCACCTCCAGATGAACTGGTCACACTAAAGCCACGTAAATATATCTGTGTGGCACAATACTGTGTATTTTTCAAAGGAAATATGGCAATTATAAGTCTTTTTTAAAGTCAAGCAGTTTTGGTAAATGGTATTTGACCTAAGGTAAAAACCCTATGTTTAATTAGAGTATGGAAACCTTTTTCCCTTTGTCCTTTTTATATTTATTTTTTCATGGAGTTCATGGCAGAAGTGTTGTATTGCAAACACCAAAATCACAGTTTTCTTTTGACATCTTGCTTTTCTCACTGTTAATTTTTGTAATAACAATTCCAAGTTTGAAAATTACCTTGTTTGGTCCTCGGGCAACACTGACATTTATTTTCAACAAAAAAAGTTAGCTTAGTTTCATGGATATGCACAAACTTTAATGTCCATTTTGGTAAATTTTTTTCTAAGGAGATCTATTTTTTTCTTAAGATAAAATTTCTTACCAGCATCCCTCAAATTGAGTTTCTCTAAACTCAAAGTATAAAACTGAATTTTCAGATAAAGACTTTCATAGTAATTTAGTATTTTGTCCGTGTAACAAGATAGAAGTTCTTGGATTGCATGCCATTCAACAATCTCATGAAATGGATCTAAAACCTGATGCCTACAGCAGGTATGAACTTCTGGAAGACTTTGGCAAAGATAGACCACACCTGTTCTAGCTGCTAGTAAAATAAATCACAGCTGTAGAAAGAACTGACCATTAACAGTAAGAGAATATCCTTCAGGCCACTTTTCTTCTATTCAAAGTAAAAATCAAAACAACAGCTCCCATCTGCCAATCTTCTCTCAAATACAAGTTTTTTTTCTATATTTTCATGAGAACTATTTGAAAAATTTGACACAACTAAACTTACCCAACATCTCTTATTTTCTAAGCAATATCTATTAAAATATTTAAAATATATCAGTAATATTCAAAGTGTTGGGAAATATTGAGACCCAACTGCCGTATAAATGTCGAGTACTATGTCACCCTGTGAAACCCATGCTTAGCCAGCAGAAATCTCTCACTCAGCTTCTGAACATTCATTATGACAAATTGAAGAACGAAATGACAGTAAGAAACAGATAATAGGTTTTATTTTAATGCTGTCACCTATTGTGTTTAACAGTGATCACCAATGGGTGATCATGATTTCCTTTGACATTTCTTTAGAAGAGAGAGCCATGTAGTGGAGGCCAAAAAAAGAAAAAAAAAATCCAAAGCCATGGAACAGTTAATTCCATACAAAACTTTAAAGACTATAACATTAAAAAGAATAAATCTCAAAATAAATCACATTTTTTTCATTCCAAGAAGCAATTTACTTAAAGGAAGAAAGGAAGGAAACAAAAAAAGAAAGAAATTATTAGCATAAATTTATCGCCCAGAAACATCATCATTCAGGAGCTACACCTCAAATCCATCAAAGGTAATAAAGACATATTATGAAAAGACATTATAACAATATCAAGGCTCTTCCACTGTATTCATGACTGAGCATTTATGTGATTGCTCTATGAATCAGTTTTTAATTTGCCTGCTATTGTTGTTACATTAATCAATATAAATACCATTCTACTATATAACATACCTAGATACTAAATCACACAAAAGAAATCTCAAATGCTAACCCTGTTGATAGGAAAAGGGTAGCAACTGAACATGTTTCATTTAATTTAAAATAAAAAAAAATACAGTGCCTACATACTGAAATATCAGCTTGTCCACACATTTTCTTTATGTATACTGTAGTATACTATTCTAAGTGAAAGAAATGTTTGTTTACTCATCATACAATTTATTTATTTTGCATCCTTCATTCTATCGGTTAGGCTGTCCTATTTCACAATAGGGAAGATAATAGTCAACAGTATTCCTAATCATTATGTCTAATATCTTAATTATGGTAAACCATGGTAAACTT
>PVKS010047083.1:0-12992 GCA_004027875.1 Aplodontia rufa | reverse complement strand
TACTCAGAAAGGATAAAGAGGGACACTTTATGATACTTAAAGGGACAGTTCTCCAAGAAGATATAACGATAATCAACATTTATGCCCCCAATTACAACCCCCCAAAATACATGGAAAATATACATAAGGACATTAATCCCCTCATTGATCTCAATACAATAATCCTGGGGGACTTCAACACACCATTATCAACTCTAGACAGATCATCAAAACAAAAAATCAATAAAGATGTCTGAATCTAAACTACTCTATCAAACAATTGGGCTTAACAGACATATACAGAATATTCCATCCTAAGACAGCTGAATTTACCTTCTTCTCCTCAGCCCATGGATCCTTCTCTAAAATAGATCACATCCTAGTTCACCGGGATAATCTTAGCAAATACAAAAAAGTGGATATAATCCCATGTATTCTGTCAGATCATAACACTGTGACCTTAGCAATCAACAACAAGAGAAACAACAGGAACTATTCAAATACTTGGACATTGAATAATTACCTCTTAAATGAAGGATGGGTAAAAGAGCAAATGAGAATAGAGATCATGAAGTTTTTGGAATTGAATGATAATGAGGAAACAACATACCAAAACCTCTGGGACAGTATGAAGGCTTTCTTAAGAGGTAAATTTATAGCTCTGTATGCATACATCAAAAATCTAGAAAGAGAGCAGATTAATAGCCTTATGCTTCAACTCAAACAACTTTAAAAGGAGGAAAATCCAACCCTAAATCTAACAGAAGACAGGAAATCATCAAAATCAGAGCTGAAATCAATGAAATTGAGAACAAAAAAGCTATTCAATCTATTAACAAATCCAAGAGTTGGGTCTTTGAAAGAGTGAACAAAATTGACAGACCCCTTGCCAAACTCACCAAAAAGAAGATCGAAAGGAAGCAAATCAACAAAATCAGAGACAAAAATGGGGATATCACCACAGAGCCATCCAAGATACAGAAGATTATCAGAACCTATTTTGAAAATTTATACTCTACCAAATTTGAGAACCTGGAAGACATGGAAAGGTTCTTGGACATATACGACATCCCATCTTTAACACAGGAGGTTATTGAAAATCTCAACCAACCAATCTCAGAAAGCGAAATTGAAGCAGTAATCAAAGCTCTCCCAAAAAAGAAACTACTATGGGTTTCATCTGTTGCAGTTTTCCCCAGAAGAACTCAAGTGTTAAATGGGTATCTAGTGGAGGAATGACATCTGCTTTTGGGACGGTTCCCCTATCTTCCCAATCACCAGACTCCTATGAGTTCTTCATATACCCTCCCCCCTCCCCATCCCCTTCCCTACACCTCCAAGTATCCTAGGGAGCTTTCCCCCTGTTGCACTGAGAGCCATTCAGTTGTCATTACCCCTGGATAACAAAGTTTATACACATTGATTGCTACTGTTTTGACAATGTTTCCCCCTCATCCATAACCTGTATCACTATATACTTCTAATATACTTAAAAAAATAAATTATTACTATCTTTCATCAGAAGTTTCATGGTGTTACTCTATGGGATATGTGCCAATTTAACTTGTAATTAAGGATATACATACAGATAGATAGATATAGATCTATCTATATATACAGAAATAAGTTTGTACACATGAGTTAAACTGAATGACAGATAAGATAATGCTTTACTCTTCGCAGGAAAATGGAGACACTTCCTTTCAACTAAATGTCATCCAGAATTCCTCGCTGAGGTCCTCACACCATATTTTCTTCCCTGAGCCCCCTCATGTTTTCTGATGGGATGGAAATGATGTGCCCATATACATACATATGTGTGTGTGTACAAAAAGTACCACTATCAGGTGTGTATGAGAGTATATATATATGTATATATATATTTTTTTTTTCACACACATATATATATATATACGATGGATGGTAGTGAACATATTATACGAACACCCCATGTGCATACCATCCCTGACTAGACCAACTTGGGGGCCACTAGCCATCATGGATATTGAAATGTAGCTTGACTAAAATGGGATGTGTCATAAAAACCAAAATTTACACTGGATTTTTGAAGACAAATAAGAAGAACCAGAGACTATCTTATTAATAGTGTTTTATGTTAATGATGTTTTAAAATGTTAATTTTGTATAAAATTGCTTTTTTGGCAATGTGACTATTAGAAAGTTAAAACTAACATGTGTAGCTCAATTTATCTTTTCACTCCTAGAGCTGCTCTTAACACACAGATATACCTCTCTCCGGGCTTTACAACAAGTTGCTGGGTTGGACTGTGGTAGTAACAAACCAAGTAGGTGATAATAAGAACACAGAGACACCAGTGGGAATGCATGTGTCCACTAAAAATTACTTCTTTCAGGGACCCTCTTGCAAAACCTGCCCCCCAAAAATAAAACAAAAGTCTCACTAATGTGAACTGGCCAGTGTAGGAGTATAGGATTCCTATAATTTTCTGACAATAAATCTCCACCTTTTTATACATAAAAGAACATTATGGCATTTGACAAATTTGGCAACTATCACTTTAAATGTCTAAATTGGCCTTAATATTCTGACAATATTTCCAGAAACCCAGATCTTTTTCTTTCTCTATTTCTCCCCAGTAGAAATAATATGATTTGGGTAGCTCTCAGCAGGGAACTGAATAATCAAAATTCATGCCTATTCTCCAATTCTTATTCACTCAATAGATTCAGTCAGAGTCACTAACAAAGAAAAAAGAAAACTGGTTTGAGTTTCAGCTTATTTTCTGTCTTTTATCAACTTAATGGTTGAAAACTCATGAATCAGATGGCATACAGCCAAACAACAGGAAAAAACACCAAGAACTCAGGCATACAGATCTGGGTTCAGTTCTACCTCTGTGGCTTATGAGAATCTCCATCTCATCATCCTGTTAACTCAGAGGACTGTTGTGAAATGGTACAGAGCAGAGCTTGGTGCCTGGTGTGCAGAAAATTCTCAGTGAAAGTTAGCTCCTCCTTCCCTTTCTTCCTGTTGTGAAGTAATCCTGCTCCTATTCATTTACATGACACCACATCATCAATGTGCATTCTCTTTCTCCTATTTAGTTAGTTATGTATTCATGGTGGTGCTGGGAATTGAACCCAGGGCTTGGCCCCTGCTAAGCAAGCACTTCACCACTGAACTACATTCCCAACCCTAATCCTGATGATTACTCTGATCCTCTTAAAATGTTGAGCTTGAGGAGACTACAATGACAGATCTTATCAGCCCTTTGGGTTATATGATGGAATTTTTCTCATTTACAGAAATCATAGATATTGCATAGGATGGAAGCTATAGACTTTTTCCAAGGCTGAGCTTTTAAGTTTAAAAATGTCTTCAAAGCAACTGCCAGCATCCTTACACTTGAGGTTGGAAAAGAATGGCAAACAACAGGAGAATCACCTGCTTCCCAGAGTCACCAGGGCTCCCTGAGTGACAAAACACAGACGGCCTACATTATTTGTGGAACCTCCATCCTCACCTCTAACCAGACCTAACTTGTTAATCAATAATGCTTTGTACAGGGAGTTCAACAGAGCAAAAACCAATACATTCCCAAATAGAGCATGGTTCTGACTTTTTTCTCCCTTACTTGTCTCTTGTAAATTGTGCTCTAGTATGCGTTCTAGTCTATGATTTTGAGGTTGTGTATCTTTTCTTCTATTTATACCAGTTTCCCACCTGAAGCATAGAAGAATCTGAATTACATGCTAGAAGTATTCTTTTCACTGTATCTTATTATTCGGCACTGTCTGAGATAGAGCCCATTTCTTTGAGTAGTTTTCACCTATTTTATTAAATTTTGATGAATCCCTTATTTTTATAACATTTACTTTTATAAAATGTTATAGTAAGAGCACAATAACAACATTTTCTACAGCAAAATCCCACTCATTCTCTCTTCCTCTTTTCTCCCTCTCTTTCTCACATTCCCCTTTGTCCTCTCCTCTGTGAAATATAATACCCTAATAAATAAAAGTTTCACCTTTGCTCTGATTGGAGCTCTCCAGACAAAGTACCTGAGTTTGAAATCAGTGTAGGGCATTGGCTCCAATACACAGAACATCTAGAGACTTTAGTTCAAAGTTATGACCTGGCATCTGTATATTAGTTCATTAGAAGTTTAATTGTTCAACAAATTTCTGAATTAAAAAAATAATATACGAAGATAGAGTTGTTGTTAGAATACTCATTCCATTTTTACAAAGGGGAAAACAATCTTTGCTAACTCTAACTGCATATATCTATATAGAGTTAAGAGATATAGATTTTACAGTTTAGAGATTGTATGGTTTGAATGTGAGGTGTCCTCCAAAAGCTTGCCTGTGACAACATAGGAAGGCTGAAGTGAAATGATTAGGTTATGAGAGCTCTAACCAAATCAGGAAGTTATTCCCCTGACAGGGATTAACTGGTAAAGGTAGGCTGGTAGGGTGTGGCTGGAGAGGGTGAATCGCTGGGAGCTTGCTTTTGGGATTTATTTAGTGTATCTGGCACGTAGAGTCTCTGTCTGTGTTCCCTGGAGCCATGCCTTTTGCCATGATGTTCAGCCCCACCTGAGCCCCAAGGAATGGAGCTGATCTTCTGTGAATGAAGAACCTTTGTATCCACAAGCCCCTAAATAAATTTTTCCTTCTAAAAATTTTCTTATCAGGTCTTTTACTCACAGCTGCAAAAAAACCTGAGTAAAACAGATATATTAATATGTAATTTTAAAAAGACAATTTAATTAGTGAAACAGTATCCCACAGAGCAAGAGTTAACCATGCCACGCTGATAATTCAGCAGGAAGAGTTTGACGCAATACAGTTCAGTACCTCCTGGGAGCCTACTATTCCATTATATTTAAGTACACTTAAACACATTCTCTACTAACAATATAAAAACATTTCTAAGCATTTCTCTCTTAGTTCTTAGAAAATCATAAAATACATTTCCAAAGGAATATAACCTTTCTTCAACCTCGCTCTACAGTAAAAGCCTTATTAGTCAACCTACTGCTGGCTTTATCATTCACCAGCTGAGTAACCTTAGACAGGTCACCTCTCTCAAGTCACTTCAGTGTCCTCATCTCTGAACTGGAGGTGGGATGGAATATAAGTCCTTATTCCATGGCAAAATCTGTTCTAGCTCTGTGGTAGTGGCTATGTTAGAGAAACAAAGGGCTTAGGGCAGGTGGGAGAAAGAAGGACATATGTCAAGTACATTTTATGGGTTAATTTTTTCCCCTGATTTGATCTTCCTCTGTAAGTTAAAGATATCATAGTGACCATTCATTAAGGTCATGTTATTTAACAGACAATTAGTTTAACACATAATATTGGCCAGATTTCATAGATGAAAATGACTGAAATACAAAGAGATTAAGTAACCTACCACAAGTCACAGAGCTAATAAACCCAGTGACTGCTCCCTTGTCGGGGCTGTCACAGCTCCAGTTAAGTCCTTCTATGTTCATATCATCTTACTATTGCCTTTATCCATTTCTTGACATTAGACTTTCTCAAGTGCTTCCTCACTGAAGTCCTAATCCTTAGCACCATGTCTAGAATATATTAAGTTCCCTATGTCAAAATGAATAAGGCAGAAATTACCTCATTTGTGAAGGATATAGGTATTTTACATACAGGAGAAATGCACTCGATTTATATAATGCTGAGTAGTCTACAGATATGGCCCTTAAAGTAAACTACACTCTTTTTCCAAGAATGAGAACAGATTCATTAGTACGCTAATAGTGAGGGAAGACTGCAGGCCTTTGGCTCTCAGACTCCACTATTTCTTTATTTGTGTCTATATTTTGATAAGTCTGAAATATTTCTCTTCATTTGAACTATGTCATAATTCTTACCCAAACAGCTCTACCAATTTTGGACTATGCTACCTTATCACTCTTTTCTTCAAAATTAATTATAACAATTTTAAAAATTCCGCAATGTAAAAGTAATTTTAGGATTAATGTCCAAATACTCAAATCTGATTCTTCCATTAACATGTTGCTATACATGTTTTATAACATATACATCCATTCATTTACCCCATCATCCATTATTTGCTGATGCATTTCAAAATAAATTGTAGACATCTTTCTACTGCTCCAACATGCATATCTAAGCTCTATCGTCTTACACAATTATGTTAAGTCTTTGTATCCTACCTTTCCTATTGAAACAGAATGAAAGGGCTTTTTATTTCTATGGAATTTTTGTCACTTTCTATTGAAACTGAGGCCCATATCTATAAATCATTGCCTGGTTAAGAGGTAAGACCTCTCATGGTTAAAGTTAAAAAGTAGCACCATGAGAATGAAAATACTTTAATATTTTTGAATGCATGAAAGCATATTGAGTAAATGTGGCATAAAATTAAAATGCCAGTCTTTATTCTTTATTAAAGGACAGAGTAATAATCTTGTTAACTTTCACTTTGTAACTCTGTGCATCAACAAATGATGGCATATGAAGTCAGATTATTAGAACATCATCGCTAAGACTCAGGTCCACAGGTTTGCATAGGGAAGGCAACCATGACATTTTGCAGTCTGGGTCAAGTGTTTGACAAGGGCAAAACTCCAGACCTGTACCATCCACCTGTTCATTAGCTGCCAGCTCAGAATGGGCACAAGGCCAAGCTAGGAAATAATGCATAGTAATTTTCAAAGTTAATGGTCTAAAATGTAGCAGTTTGTTTGCAAGTTGTTTGGCAAAGCCAAAACATTAAATGAAGAAAAAAATTTATTTAAACCTTTTAAATAATTATGGTTAAGTCCTAAATTTGGGTACTGCTTTTTCAACCTCATTGCTACCCTATTCTTTTTTTGTTGTTGTTGTTGTTAAGAAAGAGGATCACAGAGAGAGAGAATCAATTTTATTTAGTTTCTCACATGGCTTTTGTTGCTCTGACACTTCATTGTGTATGTGGTGCTAGGGTTCAAACCTATGTCCTTGTGCATGCTAGGCAAGCACCACAACCACTGAGTCACTGCTCCAGCCCTGTGCCACCCTATTCTGTTAGAAAAATTCCCACATTCCCCCAAAATTTCTAGCACTCCATCATCATATTATTCCAAGCACACATTTTACTTCTGCAAATTCCTCTGGTATTTCCCTAGTATAAATGTTTCCTCTGTTTAGTTCTCATAGCAATTGTTCATGTACCAATTATTATATTTATAATTTGATTTATAATGAGTTCATCATCTTCTTGTCTTCCCTATTATCAGTACACTGTACCTTTGTCATTTTAGAAAAATGCCAATCATGATACTTGATTTTTAGTAGGTACTCAAGGGATGTTGAATAAATTAAAGTTGAAGCCCATGTTAAATTATTTCAAGCCCGTTGGTATGAAGGGGACATTCTGTGACACTCCTTCTGAGAATCTGTTGGGAAACTAAATAAAAAGCATGGCAGGATGGCAGCAGGCAGTAACACAAGCTTAGAGTCTAGAATCCCAAGCAAAAATATAGAAAAAGTTTCTTATGGATTCCAAAAATTAATAGATCCTAATTGAATCACAGGTCACCAGTAAGTGCAGGGCTATTTAAGAAGGCTTTTTTATCTTGGTATTTTAAAAGGGAACTCCCTCAAAATTTTCTTAACAGAAAAGCAAAAATATTTTTATAGGAAATAAGATGAGTTGGTTTTATGTCATGCCATCCTTTTCATCAAAAAGCTGCTTCCTATATTCCTTTTTAATCTTATTCATTGCTCTTCCTACTTTGATGACAAGGAAACCATGCTCAATTTGCTCATCATCCTGGGGGAAGTGGCACTATGGGTCTCTGCCATGTTTGGCAATTTCTTTCCCCACATCAATTTATCAGAACAGGTTTCCTAGCACGACTGTGACACTGCTTGCATTTCCCCAGCAAATTTATCAGCTCCTGCCATTATAAATCTGAATTTGGATATTTTTAGCTGGACTGGGAAGAGAACAGTTCTCCTGAGACTCAATGTCAATTCTGCTGTATGCATCAACTCAGCAAGGGTATGGAGTGCTGCAATCTCAGCTATTGTATTTTTTCCTAGAGCAGGGATCACCTCTTTGGCTCTCTGCCAGAAATTCTTTCTGGGCTGCTCCAGCTCACGGGGCCAAAGCAGGGCCCTGTTTCTAGTTGGCAATGTAATATACCAGATCACTAACTGTCCCGTGGACTTTTCCCTGATGGATGATCACTCAGGTGAAGAGGAAACCCTCTGAAGGGAAGATGAGGAGGCCTCAAAGGGTGGATCTCAAAATTCAAAGCAAAGATGAAGTACATGAGGCATTTGTACATCTCCAGAGGGAGAAGTCAGCCACAAACACATTTCAATCTGGAAATTTTATTCATATGACTCTTTCCCCAACTTTTTCAATGAACAGAGCAAGACAGGTACTACAAGGTGCTCACAAAATCCCTGTAACCTGACAAATAAGCAAACTATTACCTTGAAGTTAATAAAGAGGATTAACTGTCACTGAATGCGATGTACCACGGTATCCTAACCACTATTATTTTCCATGATTCAAGTTTGAGGCACTTTCAATACAAGTCAGTTTGGAAAGCTGTTTGCACAGTATCCTTTAAGTTTCTGTTACTTTTTTCATTTACTAAATACCATACTGACCCTGGAGAGGCTAAAATGCCTGGGACTGATAGAATGCAAGTTTCAAAAGTAATGAAAACACACAGCCTGCTTTGCCTTCGCTGGAGTCATCCCTGACATGGATGGCACATGCCACAAGGTTAGAAAACATACTGTGTAATTTAGGGTTTAGCTTACACCGGATGATAGGGATTATTCTCAGTTAATCAGGGAGAACAGGCAGCCAAAAAAAGAAAAGAAAAGAAAAGAAAAAGAATAGAACAATACAGAATACTAGAGGTTGATTCCAGCTTTGCTTTCTCAGCAGTGAGAAAGGGTTAGAGGGGGACACTTATTGAACTGTTCCAGCTGCCACTTGGTCAAACTGATTCTCACCAATTTACTTTAGCAGTTTTTGGGGAGAAATGCCTGTAGAAATCTGGTTTCTTGTTAACTAAATCTAGCAAATAGTCCTCCTTTCAGTTTTTTTTTTCCTCATCCTAACCCTTGTATTCTCAAAATATGATTTACCATCAAAACTATTAACATACATGGAAACTTAATGACAAAATGAAATGCAGTCATACTGATATGCATTTGTAACTCTTAATTCTTCGTATTTTCTATTATGGCCACTTTTTAAAATTTGTTCTCCTCCTTTCCAGTGAAGACTTCCTCTGTTCTCTCTCTAGTTTTACTTGAGTATCATAAAAATCTTCTAATGATGGAAAGATTTGGGATGCTGTGAATATAGAATAGTCAAGATTTGCCAATGGATAGGGTAAGTATGTGCTTGAGGTTAAATAGGGGATTACAGGTGACTTCTAGTTCTCTAGACTAACTGGATCAAGGATCATAAAGACTAGAGGAAAAAGAAAATTGTGGATGGAAACTGAGAGTTCCTATTTGATTAGACTAATGTTATGATACTCTAAGACAGACATGGTATTTTATGCACTGAATAAATGAATCCATAGGCTTCATCAGACAGACAAAAAGTACAATGTACCAACACGGTTTAGAATCCCAGAAGACAGAGGCAAGAAAAGATGACACAGAATCCAGAGCTCTAGGCTCTACTAATGAGAAATTAAGCAGAAAATAGGTGCTAGTGAATGGGAAGAGACAACTAATGATTCTAATGTTTTCAGAGGAAAGACAGGAGGATATGGTTCAGGAAATCAAGAGAGGTTCTTATTTCAAAGAGGAAGTGGTCAACTGTGGCAGAAGCTGGTGCGAAATCCCCTGGATTGGAAATGTTGTATTTAGAATATGGAGGGAATGCTGCCTCTTTAATGATTTCATTTCAACAGTAGTGGAGGAAGCCAGACCAAATGGGTTGAAAAGCAAAGGGGAGGTAAAGAAGTCAATCTGATCAGTGTAGAAGATGTTACAAGAAGTCTACCTTAGAAGGTGCAAAAGAAATGGGGTGATAGCTAGAACAGGGTATGGAGTGAAGGAAGATTTTATTAACATAGAAAATTACCTGGGATATCTAGGCTTCAATTTCTTCATCTGTAAAATTAGTATGAATTTATCATTAGGGTTGAAGTAAATAATGTGTCAGAAATGCTAAATACAGTGTCTGACACATAGCAAATACTAAAAATTATACTAGCTATTTATGACCACCAGCTTTTATTGTACCCTGTTCAGATCCATGTTATACTATTTTAGTAAATTTTATTCTCTCTTTGTGTAGCTGGAAAACATAATTATTGTTAATAATAACTTTTTGTTGTTGAATTGGACTAAGACAGAAGAACAAACAGACAATGCATTCCACTAGCAAAAAGAGTCCTGTGGATTCAAGAGGAAGGGTCAAGTCCTTGCCAGACTTTTGGTTCAGATCTGACCTTGTCTTGGCTCAGCCACTGATACCATACCCTGATGGGGCCACGAAAATGCTCCTCATTGCATGAATCACCATGCAGGCAGCCAAGTCGCCTTTCATTTAGATTTATGAATGTCATATTCTTTATTGACTCTCAGAAGAGTTTCTAATCAGAAAGACTCCAAACAGGTTTCAGCCATCTCATTAGGACACAGGAAATTGGATAAAGAGGATAACCTCTGAAATCCTCCCTGAATCACTGATCTTTGGGAAATTAGCCCTCTATGGTTTAGATCACTCTGCAGATTATAAACATGTCCAGTAAATATGATCTCCATCTAGATGTGCCCAGCAATTGCAATAGCATTTGGCGGCAGAGAAAAAGTCTGCCAGGATCCCAGCAGCTGTAGCAGGTGCTATAAATCAATGAAAGATACTTATATGGTTCTGTACTCCACTGGGACTCAAAGCCTTCCAAGTAGATTATCTGCATAGATTTCAGGGTGGCAAAGTGGCATTATGAACACACAACTTACATATCCATTTTCTTTCCATTTACTTGAATGTCAGAGTTGTTGAGCAAGAAAACTATATTGTTCAACAAGGAAAAGCTCTATAGCTAAAATGGAAGACATTTCAATAAAAACAGTTTTCAAGGAAAATGAAAATGGTAACAAAAGGAAAGAAAGTGAAAAGATAGGATGATCAGGTAAGTGAGACTATATTTCCTTTAGAGAAATATATCATATACTCACATAAATGTCTGTGTATGTGTGTATGCACACATTTTCCAGTTGCCCAAATCTCTGTATCTTTATAAACATATTTAATAATTATAGTCAAAAGATTCAAAATATTCCTTAATTGTTAGTTCTATGTTTGCAAGGCATGATATACAATGAGTCAGTATCAATGTCATAAGGTGTGTTTTCACGGCAGGTCCTGTGTGGAGTGAACCTAAACAACAGGAGATAGGTGGACTCAGTTCAGCTAGACTGTAAAGATAGTGAAAAGAACATTTGAACCCAGCGAATAACTGCTGCTTCTCCATGATCCTTTCTAGATTATTTAGTAGAGAATAATAACAACTATAACCCTCCCCCAAAAAAACAGAGCTGAACACTTGGGGAAAAATTAACATAAATGAAGATTATAAGAAAAGTTATAGAGGCTGGAGCGGTGGCTCAGCGGTTTTGGTGCTTGCCTGGCAAGCACGAGGACCCGGGTTCAAACCCCAGCACCACATACACAACTGAGTGTTGGAGCAACTAAGGCCATGTGGAAAACTAAAATAAAGTTGTTTCTCTCTTTCTCTGTCTCTCTCACTGTCCCTCTCTCTTTAAAAAAAAAAGAAAAAGAAAAGTTATACACTGAATTATTTTCATTCTTTTGTTAGGAAAGAGCACAAAGTGTTATTTGAATTTAGCACAGAATTGTAGATGCATGAGTTAGATATTTATTTATTCTGTCTTTATAGAAGCAATATTTCATGGAGCATTATGATTCACATATGAGGTGTCCCCCCAAAGCTCATGTGTCAGACAATGCAAGAATTTTCAGAGGTGAGATGATTAAATCACAAGAGCAGTAAGCTAATCAACGGAGGAGACCACCTGAGTGGCTTACCAGGTCGTCACTGTAGGCAGGTAGGGTATGGCTAGAGGAAGTAGACACTGGTGGTGACTTTGGTGTTTATACTTTTGTCCCTGTTGAGTAGAGCTCTCTTTGCCTCCTGTTTGCCAAGTCCTGAGCTGCCAAGTCCGAATGTTTTGCCTCACCTCAGGCCTTGAATTATGGAGTCAACTGATGATGCACTGACCCTGTGAAACCATGAGCCAAAATAAACTTTTCTTCCTCTAAGTTGTTCTTGTCAGATCTTTTCGTCACAGAAAAAAAACTGACTGAAATGTGGAGGAAACTACATTAGAATCAATCTTAAATCTAACTCTTAAAGGTCTCTTATTCCTCTTCATTTAAATGGAGAAAAAAATGTGATACATACATTTGGGAAGGTGGTGCCACATACAAATTTGTCTTGCCCAAAGGGTCAGTAGGTCCTCAAATCTAGCCTGTGTCTGCTGTCAGGCAAGGACTGCAGCCTTGTTCTCATGACACACCCCATAGGTTAGTGTTGTACCTCAAAATACCTGTCTTTCAGGGCTGATGTAATCATGAAGACTGAGATTCATCACATCTTATCACCATGCCAAATACATTCTAGATATTACCTAAATACAGCTGTGGTTCTCCAAATTTGATAACTTGGAAGAAATGGATAAATTTCTTGACACCTACAGCATCCCTAAATTAAATCAGGAGGATATTGAAATCCTAAATGGCCCAATCACAGACACTGAAATTCAGTCTGCAATTAAAAGTCTACCAAACAAGAAAAGCCCAGGACCGGACGGCTTCTCCGCTGACTTTTACCACACTTTTGAGGAGGAACTAACACCTCTCCTTACTAAGTTATTCCAAGAAATTGAAAAGGAGGGAATGCTCCCATCCACTTTTTATGAAGCAACCATAACTCTGATACCAAAACCGGACAAGGATACATCAAGAAAAGAAAACTACAGACCAATAT
>PVKS010047082.1:0-12990 GCA_004027875.1 Aplodontia rufa | reverse complement strand
GAGAAATTCTTACATTGGGTGAATGCAGTTGGAGTTTTAGTTGGATTTCTTTCCTTCCTGAGTGTGTGACTAATTAGGGAATGAGAAAGAGGGGTTAAAGAAGGTCAAACTTCATTGCTGGTCAAGCTTGGGGTGCAGGGACGTGCATTCCACATTTTTTTCCACCTTATAACAAATCACCCCCAAACAGTGACAATATCAATCATTTATTTGCTCAGGATGTAGAATAGCCTGGACGATAATTTGGAAAGTTCCACTTGGGTCCCGCACATGGTTGCAGTCAAATGGTGACTGGGAGCAAGAGGCTTCCGCCATGTGCCTAAAAACTGGGCTGAAAAGACTCCAATAGCTGGGGATGGAACACAGTCCCTTCCCTACCTCCTCTAATATGATCCCTCCATTTGGTGGCCTCAGCGTGCTCAGACATCTTTCAAGTGACTGCAGGGTCCCTAACTGAGAATTTCAAGAGAAACCAAAAAAGCCCATGTGACTTTTTAACTCTACCTGGGGGACAGACTACAACACTGCTGCAGGATTCTATTTATGAAGGCAGTCACAAAATCCCTCCCAGGTTTAAGGGGGATGGATATAGACTATACATCTTGATGGGAAGAGTGTCAAAGAATGCACAGACATGTTTCTAAAGCACCAGTGTGCCACCAAATGGGTCTCCAACGCTTTCTCCCCTGAACTGAACTTAGCTCCAGCCATGCAGTCACTAAGGCTGCCCCAAAGAAGTTTCCCAAATGCCTCTGTGGTTGGGAGACTCTACCAGAAAGCATCTCAGCTTCTCTTGCAAATTCACCAGATAAGCTGCTCCTGAATTCTAAATAGACTATGCTTTTTCCTATATGTAGGAAAAGTTAAACATATAATGCAGGCAAGGTAAAATATCAATAATAGCTAATTATAAAATAGAATATCCGTAACAATATATTGTAACAAAAGTTATATGAATTTGATGTCTTTCTTGATCTCACAATATCTTATTTACTATAGAGCTTATCAATCTAAGCATGTGATTTTCTTATTAATTCAGGAACTTTTACTTTTTCACTAAAAGGAAATACTTTATGGCTTCTGTTTGGAATATCTGAATTGCTAGGATCACTTCTTTTGTATTTTGAGGACATTGTTAGGTAAAATAAAGTTTATTTGAATGCAAATGTTTTAATGCTGCCTAAGTCAATCTGACAACCAAGATAGCTAAGTAACTAACATGCATGAAGCATATACAGCATGGATATACTAGACAAAGAATGATCCACATCCCAGGCAGTACAGAGTGGGATGATGCATAATTTTTTTACACTACTTAGAATTCAAATAATTTAAAACTTATAAGCTATTTACTCTGGAATTTTCCATTTAGTATTTTTGAAACTTGGGTAACTGGTATTGCAGAATGGAAAACTATGGATAAGAGGGACCAAGCAAATTTTTTTTATATGTTGCTAGATTTGTTTTGCTAATAATTTGTTGGAGATTTTTGCTTCTGCATTCATAAGAGATATTGGCCTAAGTTGTTTTTCTTGTGAAGGTTTTGTTTTTGGTGTCAAGATAATACTGATTTCATAGTAGAAGAGTTTGCTTTTTTCTTATTTTTTGGAAGTTTGTGGGGGGGAAATGGTATTAAAAATGGTATTAATTATTCTTTAAATATTTGGTAGAACTCAGCAGTGACAACATCTGGGCCGAGCACTTTCTTTATGGATACTCTTTCAACTATTAATTCAGTAACTTTACTTGTTATAGATCTACTCAGATTGTCTATTTCTTTGAGTCAGTTTCAGTAGTCTGTGTTTTTCTAAGAATCTATGCATGTTATTTTGTCTAATTTACTGGCACACAATTATTGTTGATCATTTATAATGCTTCATTCTGTAAGGTTGGTAGTAATGCCCCATTTTCCATTTCTGATTCTAGTGAATGAGTTCTCTTTTTTCTTGAGAAAAAAGTTTGTCAATTTTGTTGATGTTTTTAAAGAACCAGATTTTGGTAATAATGATTTCTATTGATTTTCTACTCTTTATTCCATTGATTTCCATAATGACTTTATTATTTCCTTCCATCTGTTCAATTTGGGTTCAGCTTAGTCTTGGAGGGGTAGAACATTAATTTGAATTTGTTTCTAATATTGGTATTTACAGTTATTCATTTTCTTTGACCACTGAGCATATTATAAATTTGGTATGCTGTGCTTTGCATTTTCATTTATCTCAAAATATTTTCTATTTTCCCTTTTGTTCTTTTCCTAACATTGTTTATCTAAGAGTGTGCTGTTGTTTAATTTCCACATATTTGTGTATTTCCTAAATCTTTTCATTATTTATTTATAATTGAATTTCATTGTAGAGAATATACTTTGTATCATTTCAGTGCTTTCAGGTTCATTGCATTTGTTTAATGGCCTAGCCCATAGTCTAACCTGGAGAATGTTCCATGAGCACTTGTGAAAAATGCTTATTCTGTTGTCATTGGGTGAAATGTTCAAAAGAGAGCCATCAGGATTGGTTGATTTGTCAGTTTTCCAGTATTTTTTCCACTGGTTTTCACTAGTGGAAATTTTCCACTAGTGTTTTTCCCCCTTTTATCCCAATGAGATTTATGATTATTATTTCTACCTTTTATGGGATGTAGTACGATGATGAGTACAGCCCATGCCCATTATTTATATGGCTTGACTTCTGTCCCCCCATTATCCTAGTAATACTGCCCTGGTCAATCATTTGCCCTCTTAGTCATGTGCTTCAGATGAAGTTGACACTGCTGTTGGCTCCATGAGCAGACGTACGGCCAGTCCTGCCCAGTTAGAGCGCTGCATCGCCCAGAGCAGACGCTGGGTCAGAACTTAGCCTGTGAAACAAGCCTAGGCAATCAGCCCCATTGGAGTTCATCCTAGACTGTTTCTTGAGCAAGAGTACAATAGGGATTTTCTCTTCCTGTGGATTGACACTGTCAGGATGTAAGCCTGAAGCTCCCAGGGGCAATAAAGAGAGCTAAATTAGCCAAAGGGAAATTGAACAAAGAGACAGAGAGAAAAGGCTGGGGGCCTAAGGACATTCTTTGAAACTTTAGATGAAACTAGATCTGAAACCAAAACTATACCTAGGCTTTTAATTACTTAAGCCAAGAAATAAGAAATCCACCCCCTTTGTGTTTATGCTGTTATGAATTAGTATTCCTTCACAATTGGAAGAATTCTTGGGTATTAATAAAGCATGATTATCATTAAAGAATAGGTGAGTGGTTAAATTTGAGAGTAAATTTTAATTTGCAATACAATTTTGATTCTACAATTTTAAATATCTAGTAACTTTCCCACTTGGTTTATGATTGCCATCTCTCTAAGAGGACACTGGTAGTTCACATTCCTGGTGAAATCATGTGAATGGCATTTTTATCATAGTGACTCTTTTTTTCCACATTGTTTCTCATCCTAAACTGTCACTTATTGTGGCATTACAATCATCCAGGCTGAACACTTGAGCGTTTATTCTTCTTCTTTCTCTTCGTGCCTCATTTGGTCATTGAATTTGATCAAGCCTGCTTTAGACACATCTGGGTTACCTAATAGTATGTTAACTGAGGCCCATCCTGACGTTTGTGGGGCTCAAAGAATAGTTGAAATGGGGGTTTCAAGTCTATTGCTCCACCCTTTGTTCTCTCAGTCCCACTGAAAAAGACCTCACACATATATACATGGCATCGGAAGCTGAAGTCCACTGTCTTTCCCAAATCCCTAAATCCCCAATAAACAGCTTCCTTTGGCTTACAGGACAGATCTGGTGGAGATCCAAATAATGTACAAACACCACAATAAGGCTTGGGATTCTTTGAGCAGGGAATTTTAGTTCCTGAGCACCTAGACTGTGATCAGAAGTGGGGGAGACTACAGGCCCTAGGTTAACACATCTCACTGGCTCTGTGGACTTCTCACCTTATGGAAACCCATGTGACACTAAGGTGGCCTGATCTGGATCTTCTAAATGGTTGCTCCGAGTGGTACTATGGTATTCCTCTGTTAAAGTCTCAAGTTCCATCCCGCAGATCACTGAATTGCATTTAAACTCCTCAACTTAGTATATAAGCCTAACACAACCTAATTTTGGTCTTGTCCTCCTCTTTTCTTGTTCTGCCAGGAACTTCCCAACTCAGAAGTCACCTCCTCTCTATTATCATGTTTTAAATCTGGATAAGGTGTAATGTCATACAACCTAAGGCATTTGTACAGATGTATTGGGAAGGGGGGGTGGGAGAGGAGGGATAAGAGTGGATTTTGGGGGCTCTTGGGGGTAAATCTAATTTTCAGAATATATATATATATATAATATTATTTCATTAGAAGCTTGTTTGATTGTTCAACAAATAAATTTCTGAATAAAAAAATCAATGAAAAAAAACAGAAGTCACCTCCTCTTTATCGTTTTACCTAAACTTCTAGGCAGAACTAATTGCTTTCTCATGTTTTGATGACTCTCAGCCTAACTCTTGAACTTGAATGCTATGCATTAAAAAACCAATTGCAGTATTAGCTCTTGTTTGCATTTCTGTCTTCCTTATAAGATAGTAAACTGCATAAAGTGGAGTAGCCATTGTTGTTTTCTGGGGGGGAATTATACCCCTACTCTTTCTTCTTAGGAACCTGTCCCCGCTCCCTCTCAGTTCTAGCAAAACTCCCTGCTCTGCTGTGAATTCAAACAGTAGTTTACCCTTCCTGTCTTGCTACAGTGATTGGCAGCAAGCGACCTAAGTTAAGTCAATGAGGTTCCTCCCCATCATTTTTTAAATTCATAGTTGTGTGAAGGAATCTTTTCCTTTTGGTTGGTAAACCTGGGAAGGCAGAACCTGGGGTTCCTGTTTGTTATGGTATCATTTTCATAAGGAGAATTTCTAGAACAGAGAGAAGCTGAGGTAAGAGGTGGGAAGAAAACTTCTCATAATACTCCAGGTTCTTCTCTGTGTCCTCACAACCATGCTTTTGACAGTTGGGATATGGGAGTCACTAAGTCCTTCACCACCACCCTGGTTATTTTTTGCCTCGGCCAGTTTAAATTTTGTTTTCATGATCTGTAATCCAAGAATCCTGTAAAGCTCTCTTCCAGGGGAGAGATTAGTATTTGTTCATTTTTGTGTCCCAAAGTCTAGTATAGACCCTAGCACAGCATAGGTACTTAACATGCTATTCTTTGAAGAAAATATAAATCTATTGAATTAATTTAGTGGGAACTGTGCTAGAATGTGAAAAATGAATAACAGAGCATTCAGTATTGAGATAATTTTAGGAGAGATAGTAAATTGGCAAGGTAGTCAGGACAGAGGGCCCCATCTAAGAACTAGCAGGCAGAGAGTGATTGACAGGGCTTACTCAGGGCCTTCAAATGCAAATGACCATGAGACTCACCTGTGGGAGCAACTCCCTTGTCCCAGAGAGGGAAAAACTAAGAAGTGGGGGTGGACACAGATTGGAACTTGGAAAGAATTGCTACCTGTTTTGCATAGATTTTAACCAATGACTTTGGTGCTTAGTTTCAATGCCTCTTTTGCATAGGTTTCAACCAATGATGTAGATGCATTTCTCAATGCCAGCTTTGCATGAATGTTAATTATGCTCATACCTCAAATCAATATAACCCCTGGCCTAACCTCCATTAGACAGTGTCCTGTTTCCAGGTGCCCCTCCACCTTGCAGAGTCTCTGCTCTCCTTCCTCAACTAAATCCTACTCCTTTTACTCCTCTTTCCTTGGTTGTTCATGGATTTTATTCTTCATATTCATGAGACAAGGACCCAGAAGGTTGATGCCGAATTCCCAGGGTGTATTTCCACCACACCAAGAACTGTAACATCCAGCTTTTAGCTGGGGAGCTGCTAACACTATTTCGGCTGCAGAAGGCTGCAGAAGCCTGCAGCCAGCCCAAATTCCCAGTCTTAACTGGGAATGGTTGCAAACACTAGAAGCAGGCTATATTGGCTGCTGGACTCTGTAGTGGGCCCAGACTCCATTTGCCAGTGGGAGCAGAGAATCCAGCCTCATCTCAAAAACCCCGCATAAGTATTACTTAGGTATACTGAAAGAACAAGAGCTTCATGGTTTATGCAACTCGATGAAGTAAAAACAATAAAAGTAAACAGTTCTAGGAAAAGAATATATCTGCAGTCAACTTGGCAAGGAGAACTACAAGAAGTCACAAATATTCATTTCCCTTCCTCCTTCTCCAACAGCCTTTATCTACTGTTTACAAGATAATGCAATTGTGGTCTTGCTTATTAAAGATAGAAACTGGAGAGTTTAACTTCCCTCTCTGAGCCTTGTTGTAGCTCCTGGCTCTACTTTGGGCTTTGAAAAGCAAGGAAAGAAGAGAAAATGAGAGCGGAGAGCTGCACTGGCCTTCCCAAACTCACAGCAGAATCACTCAGAGTGACAAGAAAGGGATCTTTATTGTACCTATACGGGCGTTGAGTACAATGAAGACTGATTACAATAGTGCCAGAAAAGTGCAACCAGATCTTCACCAAGCTGGTATGGCTGGTTTTGGTCTCTGTGTTTTGCCAACTCTAGAGATTATACCATCACAAGGTCATGAATAACCTATTGGTTGTGAAAACCAAATACCAATCATTCCTGCAGTTGAATAGAACCTTAGAGGTCCTCTAGTCTAACCATTTCCTGCTTCCTGATCATTGTCCTAACTACCCTTTAATTAATCTCTGAGTTCCCTCTTAAACTCATTCATAAAGAGAGGGCTGTATCTCTAGACAGCCATCTATGGATATTAGAAAAATAATTTTTTTTACAATAAGATGAAAGTTGTTTTATGAAACTCCTGCCAAAGAGTCAAATGTCCTTACTTAAATTCTTGGAAAATAAATCTAATCCGTATTTTTAAAAAAATTTATTCCTCTTCCCAGTCTTTCAGATGCTTAAGGCAGCAAAGCTATACCTCTGGGAAAATAATCCCCAGGTCTTCAACCTGTCCCACTTGGGACATTAGGGTTTTCATCTCCTTTAGCGCAGAACTAGATGTAAAGGGCATATGGCAGATAGAGCCAGCCACAGTCCTTGCACCTCTGTGCATCTCAAGGTGGCCATGACGCGTCTCCATCACTCAGCCTTTCTCAACTTCAGGCTTATCATTGCTAAAAGAAAGATAGAACCTCTTTGAACTTCAGTTATTTAATTTGTAAAACAGGGATCATACTAGCTGCATTATGAGCAGTCTTGAAAATTATGAGGGAATCCATAGCCTTCACAATGCCTGGAACACACAAAGTAATTATTGTTGTCATTGCATTTTATAATTGAAAGGATCGAAACCCATACCGGCTAGCCATCGGAGACTTTATTGCAGGTGGGAGAGCAGCGGACAGACAGAGAGCTTGAGAGGCTGCAAGCACTTTTATAGGGCTGAATGGGAGGGTGGTCCATGGGGGTTAGGTGGCCTAGGACAGGGGGCAGGTACTGATTGGCAGGTGGCCACAGAGATGGGTGTGTAGGGCCACTATTGGGTGTATGTTTGTGCCTGAGGGAAGGTTAGAATCCGGAAGAGAAGGCCCTTAAGAGCCATCTTGGGAGAGGGGGTCCTTGCATCACCCAACAATAATATATTCAGAATATTATTATACATAATATCTTAGTCTTCTTGGGCCACTACAGCAACATATCATAGATTGGGTGACCTAACATAAATTTATTTCTTATAGTTCTGGAGGTTGGGTACCTGGCAAGGTAGGTTTCATTCTGAGGGCTCTTTTCTTGGCTTGTAGGTGACCATTGTCTCACTGCATACTCAATGGTATATTTTTGTGCATCAGAAGCAATGGGAGACAGAAAAAGAGATCTAGCTTTGTAGTGCCTCTTTTTATAAGGACACCAATTCAATTGGACCAGGACTGCACCCTTATGAGCACATTTAACCTTGATTATCTGCTAAAAGCCCTTTGTCCAAATGCAATCACACAGAAGGTTAAAACTTTAATATATGAATTTGGGAAGTGAGAGAGCGCAATTCAATCTTTAGCATATAATATCTCCAAACTTTTTAAGAAAAACATGCACCCTAGCCAAGGATTCAGCATCTGCAAAGGGTGTCAGGTGACACAATGAATATTGACCAGTGTGGCTGAGGCAGATAATAGGGGTAAGACTGTGATAGCACTAGCCACATATGATAAGGAGTTTGCATTTTTCTCCCCCAGGTGATGGGAAGACTTTGAAGGGTCTGCAAGCAGGAGGATGACTGATATGATTTGTGATTTACAAGAATTGTTTTGTCTGTAGTGTAGGGGATGGATTGGAGGGGCTGCAATCCTGCTAGAAATCTGCGTTGCACATATTAAAGGCCATCCTAAGAGGTTTGGAAGGGGATGGGAGTATTAAGATTCTGGGCACAAACCTTCAAGGCAAGGATTTGAACTCAAACCTTAATGGTAATTGTTCAGCTTTTGTAATAACTAGTAGCATTCCCTCACACTCCTCCCACAGCCCTTCTATAGTCTCTGATTTTCTCTGATTGTTGTGGAAGAGTGAATTTTGGGTGCTGTTACTAATTAGCATAGTGTAAGATAAGCAGCAATTTGGTTGGAACATTTTAATAATAGTTATTTTCTCTTTTGCCTGTATTTAAAACTTCTAATTTAATGAATAAATTATCTTCAGAGATCTAAGTTATTTCTAGTTTTGTTGTTCCATCTGATATGTTAATTTCGTCAACAGATTTATTTTAATAATGAAAGAAGAAACTTTAAAAAAAACACTTCCACCTTGAAGTCTAAAGCAACTTGCATATTAATACCCAAAGGAAGCCTGGGGAAGTGAAGTCTGCAGAGGGTTTGGCTGATGAAATCATAAAGCCTTTTTCATATCCAAAAATGGGACATCCTGAATCAGAATCATCTGACTTTTTTTGAATAATTTTTAACGATTCAAGATGGGATGAATTTTCATTTACATTAACAGCCAAGAGCTATAACAGAAACAGCGGTAGACCAGAAGCTGTGAGACCAAGTCCCAACTTTGGTTCCATTGTTAATGGCTACAGGTTGCGTCCAAGCTACTAGCTTTTGTTTTGGATCTCAACTATTCTCAGAAAACAAGGGAGCAGAAGCAGACAGATCGCTTCCACAGCCTAAATAAGCATGTGGCTATTATGCTCAGGCTCTGCACAGGAATGTGGGAGTGAATAACTGGTTCTGTTGATAATCCACTCTTTTGAGGGCACATGATTTACAAAACGATCATTAACACACAAATAGTACACATTCACATAGGCTAAGGGTACAAAGAAAATGAAATGGCAATGCATAAACAGAGCTGTGAGCTTGTTGGGAGCAAACTGTTTCTTTAGGTGGGTAGTCAGGCTTCTCTACTGTGGTGGATTCTCTGCTGAGACCTGAGTAATGAGAAATAGTTATCCACACAATGATGTCAGGTAGGAATGTTTAAGCGTTCTACAGAGCCCTGCGTAGAGCTAGAGCAAGTCCCAAATAGTGAAGAAGCTTGGTGTAAGGGGTAAGAATCTCCGTGCAGCTGGAACAGAGCAACTGAAACAGAAAGTGATTGACAAGAAGCCAAAGAGGTGGGCAGTGACCAAATCTTGCAAATTTGCTTGGCTGCAGAAAGGGCTTTGGGTTTTATTTTAATACTCATGAATAATTTTGACCCTTTAGACAGTTTTAGGCAAGGGGGAGACGGGGTCTATTCTTGTCTTATTTGTAAGATTACTCTGTGTGTCATGTAGAAATGGACTGTGTCAGGTGTAAGAATGAAGCAAAGACTATAGTGAGAGGAAACTGCAGCGACCCAGACGAGAGAGAATGGTAGCCATGGAGGTGTTGGGCAAAGCAGAGCTGAGAGGTGTCACGCGGAGTTGAGGGTACTTGCGGAGTTGTGGACGTCGAAGCCTCTGCTCAGCCTACCTTTGTAAGATTGCATTATTCTGTGCCCCCGAGTTCCCTTCTGCCTCCTCCCCCGGGATGTTTGGGGTGAGAAGTGTGTTTTGTGATACTGAGACACGAAGCCCAGCCCACAGAGGGATCAGGGAGAGACCTTGCCTTGCCTGAGCACGATGCTGCATCTTGGGGATCTTCTGAGAAGCTCTCTGGAGGGAAACCAAACGCAGGGAGTAGCTGGTGGCATATAGACCAACCTGAACCCTCTGACAAAGCAAAGTTGTGCTTTCTTTCGCTTTCAAATTTGTTCCCAAGAACTCAGTACATGCAGTTTGGCTGTAGTGGAGACAGCTGTTTCAAATAGAATTGAATCCAATTTCCATGACATTTTGTGCGCACACAGATCTTGGCATTCAAATGATTCGTGAGAGCAATTAATAAATGGCAGCATTATTTTGGAACACTTAGTGCATTATATTTTCAGGAAATGTAGTCTATCTAACCTTTAGCAATTTATACTCTGCCTTAATTTTTATTTAGTCATTTCGCTGTGGTTTTGGATACGTATCCCTAAAATATAATTATCTTTCTTATCAAGCTAAGCAATAGGATAGCATTCAGTTTTTGCCCTGACCCACCTCCTGGGAGGTGTCGATTTTAAAGGACTAACATATCAAACTTGAGGTTCTAAAAATGCCATGTTCATCCTAAACCTGTTAAGAATGTTGTCAGTGTCTTTAAGATCCTGCCTTTATCTGGCTTAGTCACTAATTTCCTTGCATAAATGATTCTTCCCAGGGTATCTGGGAGGCCTACATATTGGGTCCATTCATTCAGCAGATATTTGAACCCCTGGGTTCATGGAAGGGTCTGTGCTGAACACTTTGGAGGACTGCAAAACATGATATCCCCTAGCTAATCATCCACTTGGGAAGACTTTACAGAAAAGGTTAAACAATGCAAGAATTAAAAATAAATGTAATGGAGATCTCATGGTAGCAGGGCATGATTAAGTGATAAATAATGGTTTATAACCATGCTTCTTAAGCTGTTATATGTGCATGAATTTCTTAGATATCTTATCAAAATATGCATTCTGATCTAGCAAGTCTATGAACTGCAAACAAGGTGGGAATAAAATCCCAGTTGGTACCCAATGTTCCTGCCCATGACCAAATTTGGAATAGCAAGGATTAGATCTGAAGTCCTGAAGCTGTATGCTGAGGCAGCTCAGGGCACAAAGTGAATTTAAGTTCAAAATTTAAGGTAAAGCACAGTAATGCTCTTCACCTGCCGTGTGAACCACGAGTTTGAGGTAGCCCGTAGTATCAGTATTCTATAGGGCTACTTTCTTTTTCATCTTATATCTTTGTGAAAGTGGATTCTTGGCTGTTGCTGTGACAATCATCCAAGTACTGTGTAAAAATCCATATGAACAGGTAACAAGGGTGGTGCTCCAGTATCCAATCTCATTTTAAGTCCAAGAAATTGTGCAATGCCCAACAGGCGCATACATACCATTAGCAAATAATTGTGTTGATATAAGAATAACATGTAAAATGCAATTTTCTTTCAATATGTATGAATTGCCCTGACCCCCATAAAACTGCTGTGGAGTTGTTTGGGCATAATTGCAGATGCTCCTCAATTTAGGGTGACTCAAGTTACAGTCTCAACTTCACAACAGTACTAAAGCGATCCACATTAAGTAGAAACCCTACTGCAAATCTGAATTTTGATTGTTTGGAAGGCTAGCATAAGCATTACAATACTCTCTTGCCATCTGGGCAGCAGCCTCTAGCCGGGAGCCCCAGGATCCTTGCAATCAGGAAAGCAAACATCCACTGTCTAGGGACTCTGTCTACCAACTCTGTTGGTAAGCAGGGATGTTGGGTAGGTAAGGTGTATTAAATGCACCTTCTAATTACAAAATTTTCAGTTCCTAATGCATTTTTGGGTATGTAAGCCCAGGCGAGGAGCATCTGTTCTTAATAATGACCACTATGAGGTGCTTCTTTAGGCCTATCTACGCAGGCCATGAAAAGAAAGAGGAGACACTTAGGACACTGTGAATAAAGCCTGGGAAACCTCGAGGTTAGACACCAGATACATGAATTCAGAGAGTAAGGGGCAGGAGACCTGAAGAGGGCCAGGAAGTTCACATGGGGAGCCCAAGGCAGGATTGCAGAGGAAGCCAGAGAGAAGTCCTGCCCTGATTCTCCAATGTGCACAAAGAGTGTGTGCTTAGATTTACAGTTTATTCGGAACCTCCATTCCTCTCTTCTCTTCGGTGGCTCCTTGAATCCACACAGGTTTCTACCTAGGACTCCTTATGCCAGGCAGGACCCCTGTTCAGGAGACAAGGGCCACTAATCAGATCTTCCTCCACGGCTCACAGCACACGACCTCCTCAGTAGAAGGGTGAGGCGTTCAGGGCTATGCATTTCCTGCCGGCCTAGACCTCGTCTTTCCTTGGTGAATAGACACTCACCAGCTGGCACTGATTGTGGCAAATTCTGCTTCTGTGGTTCAAATTCTTCAAGAACCAGAAAATTTATTTTCATTATCTTATGGGCATTCATTATTAAGAAAACCAGCATTTTAATTGTCCCCTTTTATTGATTTTGTTTGGGGAACAAATCTGTTTTTTTTTTCCCTCCATAGAATACATTTAGCTATTTCTAAAAAGGGCTTAAACATGAACATATGAATGAAGTTTGTGGTCCACTTTGCCAGTCAGCTTACTCTGCAGCCCAAATGGCAACAGCGTTGAGTTCAGAGGTGGCGACGACGAGGGAGAAGCTTGGGTTCAGAGCAGCCGGCAACAGGGAGCTGGTACAGGGCAGGGCAACAAGTGGCATCTTGGGAAGATAACTCCTGTTGTGTCATTTGGGATGGAACCGAGGGAGGACCAGCCACAGGTGCTTTAGTGTGAAGCTCTCACTTCAGGTGACAGTGGCAAGGAAGTGAAAACTGAAAAGAAAGGGTCGGCTGCAAAAGAACTTGATGAAATTCCATTATGTGCGTAACGGTTATGCCACAACGAAACCCGCTGTTCTTTATAATTATTCTACTCCGACTAAAAAGAGATAAATGAAGG
>PVKS010047081.1:0-12992 GCA_004027875.1 Aplodontia rufa | reverse complement strand
AGTGACTGAATTTGCTTACAGATTTGCATACATAAGCAGAGCTTAATTTAAGCAATTTCTTTTTAATACTATAATAAAGAGAAACACAAATTTAGCTGAACCAACAGGATGAAACTGATAAATTAGGACTTTTCTAAAAGGAGAGACAAAATAAGCAATGGTATAACCATAATGCATTAAATATTTTCATCATGTGCATATTCATGCTGTAAACCCCACCCCCCATCCCACCTGCCCTTTGTGAAGCTCCTGAAATATTTCTGTTTTGTAGCTGTCAGATTCTCTATTTCCACACTTTGACTTCAGTCTGGATACTTCCTATTAACCTACTCTCCAGTTTACTATTTTGTTTTCTTACTATTACTTCATCATAGACTTACATATTGGAGGGAATTGTTGTTACATAATCAAGCATACTTGGATATTGACATAGTGGGATAATAAATTGAGGTTGATCCTAGACCAGGATTTACCCTGCTTCATCCATTCCCCAAGTTCATGTCTCCTCTATAATTCCACCAAACTATAGTTTGAAATCAACATATACATGTATAATAACTGTTGACATTTTTAAGGTTCTCTACCTGTCTGTGTATAGCTAGGCTTTTAATGATAATTTTTGTTCTTATGTATCTAATCTGTTATTAATCTTCTTCTTGAATCATTAGGTTCACTTAAACTTTCTATTTTAAATTATTTTTACAAAAATTTTAAGAGTCAAAGTTTTGTTAAATTAATTCTGAAAAACTTCAATTATCTGTCAAAAGAAACTGAAGATAACAGATAACCTAAGAAATATAAAGGGCATACATTTAAAGCGTCTTCAATTGAATCAAGAAGTTTAAAAGTAAATATGAAAGAAAATTGTGGTCATTCAACAACTTAATGCATTTTCTAAATTGCTCTTTTTGTTTGACCATAATTAACATAGTTATTTTAAAAACTTCAGTTTGGTAAAAACAAAATCCAAATCATTCTGTTTCATTTTTTCATAGAAGGTTTTTGTTTTTTTTTGTTTCAAACTTCTTGAATTTGCTTTCTGGATGCCTTATATAGCTTTTATTGGTATCAGTCACTAAAAATTAAAATATGTTGAAGCTTTAGAGAGTGTGTTTTCCTCTGTTGAGGGTTAAATTTTTGTTTGTCAGGAATAGAGAATATTAGCAGATTATCATAAACCTGCAAACATTTTTTTAATGCTTTGTAAGCACTAATGTTTCAATTCCCTTACTCATAACTTGTATGACTTTAGGAATTTCAAACAAGTCTAGGTTATTTACCAAACTGCTCAACATTCTAACCTCTTGTCTACTTAGCAAAGAGATCTGCTGACATCTTAGCTCAGATCTTTAGCCTCTCTCCTTCTGCTTTATTTTGGAATTATTAGAATCTTGTTTTGACATCATGACATTAACAGCAGATAATTTCCTCAAGGAGAGTTTTCAATATTTTGTTTGGATTGTCCACTAATGTCCCATTTTCTTCCAGTGACTTTGAGTAATCTGTCTTCAAATTCTGTTACCTTCGTTTAGTGTGACTACAGAATCCTGGTAAGACCTATTTTATCACACTAAGAATTTATAAATGATCTCAAGAAAAATTCTGTGCATGATAAAAATGTTGCTCAGCTGCTTCTGATTTTATTCTTTCATCAATAACAATCACTCAAGTGTTTCATCTGTGAGTTTGTCTTGAATACCTTTTAATTGATACTACCACCCCTTACACTAATTTCACAGTTGTTTCAGTATTATAGGTTCAAATAAGTTTCTCTGCATTATCAAACTAAATTTTTGTAGCAGCTATTAAATCTACTACTCTTTATTGTTTTTAAAATACAACATAATCATTTGAAGTAAGAAAAGCTGAAATCAAATTTTGTCAGTCATTTACATTTTTTTGAGAGGCATAGAAAGCGAGAGAAAGAAAGAGAAAAATAATATTTTTATTTAGTTTTTCATGCAGCTTTTGTTGCCCTGAGACTTTGTTGTGTACGTGGTTTGGGGGTTAACTAGTGTACCCACTTGCACATGCTGGGCAAGCACTGTAAGTGCTGAGGTACCGCTATAGCCCCAGTCACTTGTTTTTAAGTTGTTTGATGATTTTGTTTTTCTTTTCATTTTTTAAATTCTTTTGGTTTGAGGTTATTTTGAATTCTCATCCCTTATATTTCATAGGTGCTACCCAAGCATCCCTGAGCAGCAGGCAGGACAATCCGGACCAGCTGGTTCGTCCCCTGGGGGCCCAGTCAGGACGAATCAGGAGGGCAAGTGCCAGCGGCCGAAATCCTGGACCTCCCTTTCCTTTTGCTGGGGGAGTCCCTCCCGGCTGGGGAAATAAGTCAATCTCACACAGTGGATGGCAGCTTAGAAAATCCCGTTTATTCCGAAGGCACATGGATTGTTATAGAGAGGGGAGACAACTAAGGAACCAATGGTGAAGCGGCAGACTGGCTTATCCCAGCCAATGAGGGACTGCTATGTTGGTGTTGTCAGATATCACCAACCGGAAGGTACAGAGAGAGAGAAGATGTATCCCTCAGGCACAGGCGCGCAGCCCCTTCTTGCTCAGAGCACGCGAAACATGAAAAAGGAGGAGAGGAAGGAGTGTCATGGCGTCCAGCACAGTGTTCTTTTGCACAGTGCCCAACACATAGATTATATTTAGTTTACTTTCACAAAATTCAATAATTATCAATAATCATATCAAAAGTTTTCTTTTTCCTTTTTTTGGTACTGGAGTTTGAACCCATGGATACTTAACCACTGAGACACATCCACAGTCCATTTTGTATTTTATTTTGAGACAAGGTCTTATTAAGTTGCTTAGGTTCTAACTAAATTGTGAGAATAGCTTCAAATTTATGATCCTTCTGCCTCATCTTCCCAAGCTGCTGGGATTACAGGAGTGCATCACTATACACAGTTCATTACTAATTTTACCTGAATTTATACTTTTGAAAAATATATTCCTTTATATTATTATATTTTTCTTCTTTAGTAGGACTACAAATACTGATCATTTAATAATATTCCTGAGTATCAAGAAATTGCTTTGATTTCAATTGGAAAATTTGTTCCTTATACACACAAAATGTAATGTTGGTGGACTGATTTCCTTTGGTTTCAAGGAAATTATGAGATCTGTTCAGAAAATTTGTTCAAAAGCACATTTTCTGTTTATATTTTTGGTGGTAAGTAAAGGAAAGATATAGATGCACAGTTATGGATAACTGATTTATGATTACTTTCCCCAAATATTCTCTCTAATTTTGTTTAATTTTTTTCCCTACTGGATGGTCCAGTACATTGCAAACATATGGTCTTCTCTGGTGGAAAGTTATCTTTTGATTTTGAAATTGTACAATATTTTTCTAGGTGAAATAATTCCATTGCTTAACTTTAAAGTGCTATCTAGGCTGTTTTATTACAGTATGCATTTTTTCTCTCTTAATTTCTCAGCCTTGGTGCCATCAAAAATACTTTTTTTCTGACAAGGATGCTTAGTTAAAGAAAATAATTTTATATTACATAAACATACATGCTCATGCACACACACATGCATGCATATGTATGTGATATACAAATAGGTACATATTTACTCTATAATCTCTGTTTATGTATAAATGTATAAAATACAACATATATACAGATTTAACCTTTGAACATATTTAACATTTGTATTTATACATAAATACTTATTATATCCATGTATTTTTTTCTGTATTCATTTCTGAATTCTGACTGAACCTCCTGAACTACTCCTTAAAAATTAAATCTTTGATCCTTTGAAATTGTCTCCACTCATTCTTCACCACAATTCACTCTAAGCAAAGAAGATAATCCTGGTGTGAGTTGCTTCGGCTTCCACCAATGTTCCAAGCTACACTGCACTGAATTATCTTCAGGTCCTTTCCTAGTTCATCACATAAAAAAACGTTTTTTTCTTTTAACTTTTCACATAAAGGATTTTGGATTAATTAAAAAATATTGGCATATATTTTTAGTGTCTTTTATTCCATAAATACTTTAAATTAACTTTTGTTTAATGCTATACTATATGCTATGACACATACTAAGAAAAATTAACAATAATAATTCTTTTGTTCAATCAACAAATATTTGTATTTTGTAACATATATATTAGTTACAAAATATATTAAATATATTATATATATATATTAAATATGTATTTTTATATATATATATAATATATACATTAAAATTGACACTGGTAGCATGGGCTGAAAGTCATGATTACACAATTAGGAATTTCTCCCTTTATTTATCCCATCTCTCTTAATCAAGATTAAATACACAAGATTAATACACAAGATTATTCACCATTTACTACCCAAATGAAGTTGTGCAAAATGAAGCTCAGGAAAATGGAATCAAGCCTGTGATTTAATCTCCATTTTCTAATTCATTTGAGAAAAGAAGCAATTTTCTCTGTTTTATAGTTAAATTTGTTGCTCATGGTTTCTATTTGTACTCTCCTTTCTTCATAATTAGATCAAGAATTTGCTCTTTTAAAATACTAGAAGTGTCAAATACACATAATGATATTATAATTTATTGAAGATCAGTCTACAAATATAAATAGAATAGAAAACAATGTTTTGAGAAAATTTCATATTTATTATACATCAGTTGAAACAATCACCTTAGTATTGAGTACAGATTAAACCTCTAAAAACTGAAAATATAGGTTTTCAGTAATTTTTACATGATATGAAAACTGTGGGTTTACTTAGGTGTATGTTATTTTTGAATTTGAGGGGCTACAATGGTATTTGAAAGCAATAAACTCATGTATATTTTTCAGCAAAAGGGGGAATCAAAACTCTCACCTCTTTTACTTGTACTCTTTATTGAATTCACACTTTTGAATTTAAATATCTGAATGAAGGTCTTAAATTTCCACATATTTTTGCCAAAAGGGAGGGCTCAGCCTACAATATCTTGTATTGTGAGATACCAAGATGTGCTTATTCAGTTAGCAAACATCACAGTTCTAGCATGGCTTAAGGCTATGTTTGGACTTTACTTAAATGGAAATATGTTGTTTTAGCTGAAACTAAACTATTTATCAGCTTTCCTAAGCTGGAAATAGTAGAAATGAGGGTTTGTTGGGTAAGATTCTGTGTATGCACCTGTCTGTGCACACAACATACACACACATACATAGCCTTACTTGCACGTTACTAAGTTTGAGCTACTGAATAGATAAAATGTACAAACAGAAAGTACTATATTTAAAAGACATGGGGAAACGTAGGAAATAACATCTTTCTTTTCTTTTTTCTTTTGTACCATGGATAGAACCCAGGGCACATAACCACTGAGCCACATCCTCAGCTATTTATTTTTATTTTTTATTTTTTATTTTTTCTTGAGACAGTCTCACTAAATTGCTTACAGCCTTGTTTAATTGGTGAGGCTGGCTCTGAACTTGTGTTACTACTGCCTCACCCTACAGACTCACTGGGATTACTGGAATGAGTCTCTGCAACCAGCCATTTTTCATGGTCAGGATTTAAATATTTCAGTGACAATTCTTAAGTGAATAGGTGTTTTCCTACTCTTCTTGTTATTACAAGAATATTACATCTCAGATTTTTTAGAAAAACAGAAATTCCTTTATATCTTATACCATGCTTATAATTTAGAAAGTAAGCTGTGGATTATTTCAATGTAATTAGATAAATTAAAAAGTTTTTATATATTAAACAACAAACTTAGATCTGAAAACTTCTCATAAATACTATTTACTGATAGATTTTGTATAATGTTTTGTCATATTTAGATATGCAGAACAATTCTTTCTAAAATTTCCCTCACCTGACTAAACTTCCTTAATTAAAACCAGCAATTATAAACACAGTCTATAATTAATTTCCTTAAAGCAAATAAACTAACTTAGGGCTCTTCATATAATTTATTCAGTTTGCTAACTGAAAAAATTGATTTGCCGGCATATGATGATTTTCAGATCATTCTGCCATTTATTACAGTCACCTGTAAGGTATGTCATGCCCTTAAAAAAGTACTTAAAATCACCTGTAATTTTCTCCAGACTTCAGTGTTAAGGATATTAAAAACAGAATTGAATGCTTCACAGTTAATTTTTCTTTAAATTTTATCTGAATAAAATTGACATTTTCTGTAAAATAGGAGTATGTCATTGTAAAAATATATTGAGTACTTACTGTGCTAGTCCTAAGAGTGAAAAACATATATATAATATTACAGAAGGGAAAGCTAATCGTCAGCTAATAAAAGGAAAGCAAAGGTGAAAATAATTGACCTAATTTGTATTTTGTTTAGGGTCAGCCTAGAAGAAAAGAAGTGTTTAGATATGAAAAGATGACTGACTGTCCAGGTCTAATTATCTCATTCCTGAGGATTGCAGGAATATTGCCAAATTTATCATTGACTTTGTAGAAGACATCTAGGCAGAAATTTGACATAGGACAGATGAAGCAATGAGAGAGGTGAAGCATAAATATCCCCAAACAACCTATTTTCCATATTGAAATGTATTTCTTCTAAGATGAGAAAGCTTTAATGAAGTTGAACATGACTGCAAAGTGGCTTACCTGACAGATGAAGCAATAAGCCCATTCCCTTTTTGCAGCTAAAAGCTTGAAATGACCCATCTGTCATCTCTCCAGAGGGGTGGGGATTATAATGGGAGCCAGCATGCCATCTTAATTACATAACCATTTCAGTTCCAATTATACATCTTGTAGGGTTTATAACACATTATCTCCCTACTATAAATTGAACTTATAGCAGAGGTACTACTCATTTTTATCTTTGATATTTCTGGATTATTCAGTACCAATGTTTTGTTTAGTGTAATATTTTAGCACATTTTACATTGATGTCTTCTCTTCTTTTTTTTGCTATTACATTTTGAAATATGTAATTAATATTTGTTGGCAGTTACCATGTGCCTGAACTCATATAAGTATTAATTCATGTGTTTTGATGACAAAAAGAAAGTTGATGTGAGTTAATTTTTTCTTTCTTCTTTTTCTTGTAAAGGACTCTTCCACTTTTTTCTAACAGTTCTCCAGCTATGATATTCCAAAGAATTCCACAGAGTAACAGACTTATTTATTCATGTGACTGTGAGCAAATTGCACTTACAATATATTTCAATATTCTTCTTTTATACAACTGGAAAAATTCTGGAAATCCAAACTTGGTACTTATTTTTCCTGTTCTCTTTACTCATTTACAGTGAGCTGTTACCCTCCCAAATGAATAAGTAACAGGAATGTGGAGCTTGGTAAGGATTAAGATAACAATAAAACAAAAAAATCTTTTAAATTATATATGTAAAAATCATCTAGGCAAAGATACTCAAAATAGATAAAATCTCTTTACAAACTACATTTTTGAAAAATGACATATACAATAGAATATATTCTCATTTATATCAGCAGGAAACTGAAACCTTTAAACATTGTTGGTTTTATGTGGACTTTCTTATGAGAAAATGTCTCTTAAGCAAGTGTTGCCAGATACTTAATTCTGCATGAAAAACACCATTAAAACTCACCAGCATACAACCTGTGATTATTAGCCTCCCAGTCTACTTTGATTGGGTAATCAAAGTAGGTATTATCTCTAGAGATTGTTTCTGCACCACAAAGTTTTCTCCCCAAATCTAGGAGGATTCAATTCAATTGTCTCTTTCTTTTTTTTTTCCCCTTGGGCAACATTAGTAATGCCAGATACAAATGGGGATGCACATGGCTTCTTAATGTCCAGGCTTAAAACCAGTACACAATGACTTCAGCCTGATTTTATTGACTAAATAAGTCAAATGACAAAACCCAAAGTCGAGAGTCAGGAAAATACACTGTTTTCCTTAATGAGAGAAGATAAAAAGCCACCTGGTGAAGACTATAGCATCATAAAGGGGTGAAAAAATGGGGTTAATAATATCATTCACCTGGTAAGAATTCTTCTAGGTCAAGTGGAGATGAGAAACATAAGATAGTGGTATTATGTCCAAAAGACTTTACAATTGAATTCAGTGATTAATGGATTGCTTATGGGAAAACACAAATCATTGTTACATAAATGTGATTTTTGTTCCCCCACCAAGCTTCAGGGGAATTTCCTATGATTATGTACAATATGATGCTCTGTTATAGTCAGAATATGCCTCCCACTATGGAAGGTGAAATAGAAAATACTAGATTTTGTTTCCCATTTCCTTAGATCCTAGAACTTTGTTCTCAGATCTGAGTTGAAATGATGAGGGGTTGGAAGAGATGCTGGGAACTTTAAATTTAGAGTTGTGCTAAACCAGAAGCCAGGAAAAGTAGAGAAGTCTTCTTGTTAGAAGGGGTGATTTTCCAGCAGCAGCAGTGGCAATCAGTGACATTGGCCAAAAGGATCCAGGTACAGAGGCTGTGGGTGGAAGCTGAGAAAGCTGGTGTTAGACAGGGATCTTTCCTGGCCGCCGTTCTTCCCAACTTAAATCACTTTGTTTTATTCACTTTTTCTCATTCAGGTATGAAATTATTCCTAACTTTATTCTTTCCATAAATTCTCTTTTTTTTCCTGCTCAACTAGGCAGAGTCAGAGACTGCTGCTTAAAATTATAAACCCTGAAACTTTCAGTGTATAAATTAAGAGATAAATTTTATAGCAGTTCAAAAATGCAAGAATGTCATGAGCAGAGGATCCATGAAAAGTTAAGAATATAGAATTAATTGATTTCTACAAGATGTAAGGAGTAAGTATGGAATAAATAAGGATATGTAAGTTGTGTATCCTTAGCAATGATGATAATGACATGAATAATTTAATGTCCACTGTAGTAGACCAGCTTAATGATAACCTAAGAGGGCTATTTAAGCTGGCCAACGTTACTTCGCCACTATTTCTTCCATATATTTCAATATGATTTCTTTTCTTACAATCCTATTGTAAATACTTAATTCCAAAATTGTAATGACTGCAATTGTGACTTCCATGAGCAATTTTTGGCTATTAAGCAGGGCACCTCCACTAACTTTGATTACCTTTACCACTCTCACTTTTGTCATTGATGTATAGAAGTTTGGAGTTTTCTCCTCTTTACCTGACTGCTTCATTCTACTTTTCTGACTCTTTCTCCATCCCACCAGACTGCTATTCTTCATGATTGTTTCTTAAACAATCATGATCAATTCGTCAATTCCCATGAGTTTGATAATCATTTGTGAGTTACTGTACTCCAAATCTATATTTATAGAGCTAATTCCTTTCAAGTTTCCAATATATATAATTAACTGCCCAGGCAAAATCTTAAATTGGATGCCCCAGAGACAACTCCAATTCAACCAATTCAAAAAGAACTTTTTCCCCTTTTATCTCCCCGAGCTAATGGCTTTCCCAGTATGGATATATTTTACCTTTTCTGTTTTCATACCTGGGCTTCAGTAACATTTCCACCCCAACACCATACTGCATTTACCATTTGAAATTATTGAATTTTCTTCCTTGATATTTCTCAGGGCCAACCCCACCATTTTTTATTTCATTGCTATTATCTTTGTTCAGTTCAATGTTATTTCTCACTTGGACTGTGATATAAAATCCTATAGTGGTTTTCTTCCTTCAAGTGTAATTCCTATCTCAGTTTTCTTCCTAATCTCTCTCAACATAGCTTTAACTTTCCCTCTCTCTCTCGATTTCATCATAATTTCAGAAGCATTCTATGCTACAGTACGAAACTTAACTAAATAAATGTGAATGTGTCATTTTCTTCCATTTCTCTATTTCTTAAGTTATTACATCTGAATAAACCCTCCTGTTTGCACCAAATTCATCTCAAACTAAATAATATCTAATTGCTGTGCAGCTCAGAATGTACCTGCTCCCTGAAGTGTTACATAACTCCTTGAGTCTGGGAAGGGCTCTTTCTAGATTGCACAGCACTTGGTATACATCCAATCTGAGGCATTAGAAAAATTGCACAAGATGTCTTCATTACTTTCGGTACCAAACACCAGATTGTCAACTTTCTAAAGTTAGGTTAACATTCTTTGTTGTTTGTTACATATAGATATTAATAAGTATGTAACTATTTGAACTTATTAAGACTGTGGCTGAATCATGAAATGTTAGCTTGAAAACAAATTTGGAGATTGACTGTTGGGTGTAGGATTTATCTCAGCAGAACTGGTTCGCAGTTATGGTTATGAAGTATAAGGTACAAAGAATTTAAATTTTTATTGCATTTTTTAACCCTGCGCACCAATAATTGGCTGGCCCCAAATATTGCACAACATTTATGACTTCATATATTTGCATATCCTGTTACATTTGCATACTATATACCTATTCTTTAAGATCATTTATTTTGATTGATCTGATTTTTACATACAGAATACATTTTTATTATTGAGCTAATCTCCTTGAACTCCTTGAAATAGTGACGCTGCTTTATTCAATACTGAACATTTCAGTTTGAATCTCTTATTAGTTAATGTGAAATATAATTTTAAATCCATGCATAATTCTAAGGAGTTAAGAAGAGGCAATTAGTTTTATTTATTTACAATAGTAAATAATTTAGTAAAAATCAAGTGCATTATAAAATTATTTCAATTATATATGCAGGGAAATTTTACTTTCTTAGCTATTAACCTATTATACAAGAAAATAACTTAATGGATGGATTGTGTTATGGATGTCTACATTCTGAACCTTTCTAAGAAATTCCACATGATATTTCAATACAGTGCTCTGTATATATATCAAGATAGAACTAAGCGCTGTTAGCACACCATTCTATAAGGATTTCTTCTTACCTACTGTTCTATTTTGTGCATAGACAGTTCAGGATAAGCAAGGGAGGAACCATCCTATTCATATGGTCAAACTAAGAGTAGATTTTAAGAAATGCTTTAACTCTAAACGTTAAGAAGATATGAAAAAGATTCAGCACAGAAACGCACAAGAAATGTGCCCAGAATCTAATGAAGAAGATTGAGCTTAAGTCCTCAAATAACCTAGCTTCATATAAATTAAATCAAAACTGATAGCAAATGAAGCTTGAAATATACTAATGTAAAATTGGTAATATAAAATTATTTGTTCTTTTAATTTTTTTTTCGAAATGAGCAGTTTTCCCTCACTTGTCCTTGTGGTTGTGTTCTCCAAATAATAACAATGGTGAACCAAGAAAATGTATTCAATTGTTTGTTTTCTCAGTTATCCTATTAAATAATCTCATGCATGTTCAAAACAATAGGACACAAATATAACTAGAACATTAATAAAGTCCTATAGCAAATGTAGTTTTCATGCATTCAAGAAGATGGAGAGGCAATGGAAACAAATTGTGAGATTGAACATATGGAGTTAAAATTTCAAAGATGTATGAGAGAGTTACAACTGAGAAGATGGCTGATTCACAGTTTGGGGCCCTTATCCTAGTAGGTACCTTTCCTCTCAACTATATTACATTAAATTCTGAAGATTGATGCACCTCACATATGTACAAAGATCTCTCATATAAATTTCTTCCTTGAAATAAAGATGGTTGATAAAACCAACACCATTCACAGTAGATGAGAAAATCTTCATGAGCCACTAAAGAAAGTCCATGCAATCCCTTAATATAAACTATTGATAGGTCATCAATGATTACCAGGCATATGAGAACTAAATAAAACAGAGACAAGCTAAAAAGACAAGATGAATTTTGAAAATAACATGAGGAGAAATATATTTAATTCAAGGAAGAGAAAAAAATTAAAAAAAAAAAGTCCCAGGAAATTTCCAGAGTAAACATAGCATAAATATTTCATGCTTAAAACCAAGAAGAGGGCTGGAGTGGTAGCTCAGTGGTTACGGTGCTTGCCCAGCATGCACAAGTACACAAGTTCAAACCCCAGCACCAGGTACACAACAAAGTCTTGGAGCAACGAAAGCCACATGAAAAACTAAATAAAAATAGTTTTTCTCATTCTCTAGTTTCTCCTCTCACTGTCCCTCCCTCTTAAAAAACAGAAACAAAAACTGAAGAACAGATTTATGTAAATAAAAAGAACAAGCGGAGCGTAAAAGACTTTTTGGAAGTTTTAAAAATATGATTCCTTCAATATACAATAATGTAATCTACTGATTAATATAATTTTTTAAATTCTCTAAATTAAGGCATAGCTATTAGAAAATATAAAAATCAAGGAAAAAAGAGACAGATGGTCAGCTTAGGAAGTCACATAGAGAATGACAAGCAGGAACTATTAGAGTATCAGAAGGACCATCACACTGAAGTACTAAGGTCCATCCTGTATGGCAACCATCTAAATACAGAGAACTTTTATTTTAAGTCTTCCTTCCCCTAACAGTCTCTCAGGGAAAATGCAGTGCTTCCCTTAGGTATACCCTTGTTCCCTTGGCATTCACATTATCCTTTTTTCTCCTCTACTATTCTTTTCTCAAATATGTGGTGATCACTGAGGGCATCAGTGTTTCACAACAAGGACTGCACTGTTTTTTTGGTTTTGTTTTGTTTTTTTGGTTACTCCTGGTGGTTTCATTGGGTGTTGGAAACTTTGCTGTTTATGTTGTCTGTTGTGGACAGTGTTTTTCATCTTCTGCCCCAAGTGAAGCAACCCTGGAAGATCCAGGCCATGCATGAGGCATTGGAAGAAGGATTTGCACTGGTGAATATAGGAGGCAAGCAACTAACAGACTGAGGGTCCCTTTCTTAAGTATTTATTACAGCATATGCCTGGTAAAATACAACAACATATGTGATTAATATAAAATATACAAATTTAGAGGAAATTGGATTGCTTTTTATTGACTCTTTTGCTTTATTGACTAAGATGTAGTTTAGCATAACTTTTTAATAATGAGTTAGAATTTCAACTTTACATTGGGATTTTTTATAGTGACATGAGATAAGAAATTTTATATATTCTGGCAAATCTAATTTTGATGTAAATTTATTGCTAAAAATTTTCATTT